>JAJJMA010100415.1:0-24417 GCA_023529015.1 Papaver nudicaule
TTTTCATCTTATTAAGATTGCTTAAAGTGCCTGATCGATTTCGTATCACTTTGAATGTAGCGCCCGTCATCCCTATCTTGTGCGAGTTCTGGTCACGCTCCGTGTATGACGCATCTAATTTCTAGGGTTTCACCAGTATATATATACATATGTGCGCAGTGATTGCAGCACTATAATCTTCGCTCTCTTGTACCAGCTTTCCTGTAGTGTGTGATTTTCGAGATCCATGGCCGGTGATAACTCTGGTTCGTCCTCACAAAAGAGAGCTTACACCAAACGAAGAATAGCTGAAATCATGGTTGACGAGAGCAACTCTGGTTCGTCTTCGCAGAGAGAAGCCTATGTGAAGCGGAGAACGTGGATTCCGAGTCTGGTGAGTATCTTCCCGTAGTTTCATTATACATGTGCTCTGTTCCCTTAACAAGGGTTGTGGTTCTGCAGTGTAGGGTTATGGTAACCCGTAGCCGAGGACGTTTGAGTGCTGGGGAGTCGTGTCTCGAGGAGGAGGTCCTTCCGCCTGCTCAGGCCTCAGCAGGGTATTCGGTAAACTTTTATACCACTTTGGTTCGTCTTCTTCTTCTCATCCTCTATATTTCTTCTGAACATCTCTTTCCTTCAGGGGATGCAACCTCGCAAGAAGAAACGCAATGTGTCTAAGAAGAATCAATCTGTCGAGAGGAGCTCTCCAACTTACTCCCCGGTTTCGGTTGTTGCCGTAGATGAAGACGATGAGGACGGCGGTGCTGATGATGCTGGCCATTCATCCGGAGGTTCAGTTCTTGATGACGCTGGTCTGGGAATAGATGAGGTCGACTGTCGTCGGCTGGTCTTCCTTTCGTTCCGGAGATGGCTTCCCTTTCTGAGGAACAGAGATCCGTCGGTGGCTTCCTTGAGCCAACTCTTTATGCAGATCTTTATGAGAAGATTTGGAAAAGGTACGGTCATGTCGCTACCAAACAGCTGATGAAGGATACTCCCGTCATGGTCACCATGGTCTCCTTGCTTCTTCCTGTGATCAAGGAGATGGAGGAGAAAAAGCTGTACGATGTAACTTCTGGGATGATCCAGAGGTGGGAGAGTCACGTTGCCGTCCTGGAGGCGATGATGTGCAACGTAGGCTGGCTTCGTCAATGTCTTGAAATCGTGAAGGTAGACCGTGCTGGGTTGATTTCTAATACCTTTCCTTGTTCGAGGGCCCTTCTCCGCGCCGAACGAGACTTAGAGGGATTATCTGACAAGGCTAGTCGAATGTTGAAAGTCATTCGGGCCAAGGAACAAGCTCTGGTCGAAGAGTCTAACAAGGTTAATGAGGTGATTGAGAGCCTGAGGAAGAAGAACGACGTTTTCCGCCAGAGGGTGGAGATGCTCTATAAGCGAGACTACTCTTTGTTGGATGGTTTGTTTTGAAAGTTTCAGTTCTCCCACCATCCGTGCCCCCCCCCCCCCCCCTTTTTTTATTTTTTAGGGGAAAGGCTTTTTAGGTGCAAAAAGTGTTCCTATTCAAAGTTTTAATGAACAATGTGTACCGAGACTCTCTTGAAATAGTTGAGCATTTTTTTTTTTTTTTTGAAAGAATGAAGTTTCTCTCCCCTGGCCTAAGTCCCCACGTGTCCCGTGTCTCTGGGCTTGCTCCGGTAATCCTTCTTCGGAGACGATCTCGACTTCCTTCGTGCGTGAGGTCGCGAACCCGCCTGAGTAGGGTCATGCTCTGTCTCCTTCTGTTGTCGTCGTGATGGAGGACTTTGCTAAGCCTTGGCGGGGCGCAATGTCGATCATGTGCTCATTTGCACGACCTTATTTCTTCTCCTTTTGTCTCCCCCCCTTTCTTTTTTTTCTTTTTTTGTGTGGCGCTATGGGTTGGGGCGCCACGCCCATGGCGCCGTTCTTTCCTTCTCTTCAGTGGCGCCATGGGTGGAGGTGTCGTGCCCATGGCGCCGTTTTTTTTTTTTTTTCTTTGGTTCTTTGGGTGTTGTTTTTGGGCGCCGCGGTGTTGGGAATGTTTTTATGTTATCCCTATTTTTTTTTTTGCGCCACGAGTTGTAGCTTCATGGTCTTCCAGTCTTCTTTGTTGGCCCTCTTCCAATGGCCTCCCTTTCAGGCATAGTATGCCTTTAGCCACTTGTCATTGATGACAGTCCCCTCTGCTTTCCCGTCTACGGTGACTATCTTATAGTACCCATTCGCAGATGCCTTCGGGATAACGTAAGGTCTTTCCCAATTTGGAGCAAATTTTGGCGCCGTGGCGTCCTATTGAATGTACTTCGCCGTTTTCAGCACCAAGTCTCCCACTTGGAAAGTTCTTGGCTTTACAGCTTTGTTGTAGGCTCGAGAAAGCCTTTTCCGATACATCTCTATGTGCCTTTCCGCCTTGGTCCGCCTTGAATCCAGGGAGTCTAGCTCTGCTATCCTTGAATCAGCTATCTCAGCTTCATCCCAATGGACGCCACTTGCCGCTGCGATACGAGCAGACGGTATCTTGATTTCTGCTGGTAATATGGCGTCGGCGCCATAAACCAGTGAGTAGGGCGAAGTCCCAGTGGAGCTTCGTGGGGAGATCCTGTAGGCCCATAATGCCATGGGTAACTGCTCGTGCCACGACCTCAGATTGTCGTGTACAGTTCTGCTGATGATCCAAATCAACGTCTTGTTGGTACTCTCTGCATGTTTGTTCCCTTGGGGATAGTATGGTGTTGAGCAGATGTGTTGGATCTCGTACCTATTGGCCAGGGGCTACTAACTGATCGCAGTGGTAGGCATGGGGTATGGATGAGATTTCCGTGAGTTTGACACTTGTGGCATTTCTGTACGAAGGAAGCCGCATCGTCTTCCATGGTCGGCCAGTAATATCTCTCATGGATTTGTAGGAACAACTTCCTCTTCCCTTGGTGTTCAGCTTCGTGCGTTTCTTTCAGCACTGTGGGAATATCCTCGTCTGACAAGCAGCGAAGTAAACCTCCTCCGTAACTTTTACGATATAGTACTCCTTCGTGGTAGAGGAACCTCCTGGACCTTTTAATCAGACGACTAGCTACGTGTCGGTCCTCTGGCAGGATCTTCTCGTTGAGGTGCTTGATGAAAGGCTCTCTCCAATCCTCAGAAGGCTGGCATGCTAAAGCTTCGGGTTGGTGAGGGGGAGTCTGGCAGTTGGAGAAAGTCTCTTGTAGGGCCCGAGATTGTTCTTCCATTGTCGGCCAATAGTAGCCGAGCCTCTGGAGTCGTAGATAAAGGGTCACAACAAGAGTTTGCCCACGGACCTCAGTATGGATGCGTTCGAGTTGTTCTCGTGCTTCGAGTCCTCCCAAACATCGTGATAGCGACCCATCTGGGTTTCTATGATATAGAACTCCATGGAAAAGGAAGAAGTGTTTTAATTCTTTTATCCCGAGTTTTCGTGTGGCGGTATAGTTACCGAAATCTTCGATAATGGGTGTCCGCTAGTCGTTATCAGGTATGAGCTCGCCTTCTGTCAGCCAAGTCGAGGGGGCGGTCCGTCTCTGCACTGTCACAATCTCCTTGTCTCCTTCAAACTGGAGTTTGGATGCTAGGGTCGTCAGGCAATCAGCGTGTCTGTTGTTAGTACGCCCAGTATGCGTTATGGTGGCGTCGACGAAGTGATTCAGCAGCCTTTGGGCCTCAGCCCTGTGAGGAGCGAGTGTGATTTCCTTGAGAGAGTATACTCCGTTCATTTGGTTCACCAATAGCTTGGAGTCCCTCTAATTTCGAGGTGTGTGGCGCCCGCTTGCTTGGCTAGCGATAGCCCCAAGAGGAAAGCTTCGTATTCCGCTGAGTTGTTTGTACACTTGAAATCCAATTTAAACGAATGGGAGAACACTTCACCTATTGGGGACACCAGGACAACGCCCGCCCCTCCAGTATTGTCGCTTGGGGTAGCGGATCCATCGAAGTATAAGAGCCATGTGTCTGTTTTCACCAGCGTTATCTTTGGGAACTCCCCTGGTACTTCTTCGTGTAGAGTTGTTGAGTCTTCTCCCGGGAAAGCGGCAAGAAGGTCGGCTGCCGCTTGTCCCTTGATAGCCTTCGGAGACACACAAGCTATGTCGAACTCAGACATCTGCAACAACCACTTTGTTGGTCTCCCTATTAGGGCAGGCTTCGAGAGGAGATATTTGATAGGGTCCGCTTTTGCCATCAGGATTACTTGGTTGGAAAGGAGGTATTGTCGAAGCTTTTGTACCGCGAAAATCAAAGACAGGCACGCTTTCTCAGCTTTGGGGTATCGTAGCTCCGCGTCTTTCAGGGTGCGGCTAATGTAGTATACCGGGCACTCAACCCCTCCTTCGTCTTCCTGTACCAGCAGTGCTCCGATCGCAACGTCACTTGAGGCGTGTAGAGGAGTAGTGGTTTTTCTCGTGCAGGTGACTTCATTACTGCCGGTGATAGGAGTAATCGTTGTATCTTTTGGAATGCCTCTTGTTGAACAGATGTCCAGGTGAATGCAACGTCCTTCTTTAGCAAGGGGGTAAACGATGCCACGAATTGAGCGAGTCCTGGGATGAAGCGTCGAATGTAAGAAACTTTCCCCATGAAACTCTTTAACTCCTTCACTGTCTGAGGCGGTGGCATGGTGGTGATGGCTTGGGTCTTGGACGGGTCGACCTCGATCCCTTCCTTAGTCACCTGGAAACCGAGGAACTTCCCTGAAGAAACTCCAAAAGCGCACTTCAGAGGGTTCATCTTTAGCTTGTACTCCCGGCACCTCTCAAATACTCATCGTAAGACTTCTACGTGTGATGCTCTGGTTCTGGATTTAACAACTACATCATCTACGTAGTCCTCGACCTCCTTGTGCATCATGTCGTGGAAGATGGCCGTCATTGCTCGCTGGTAGGTAGCTCCTGCGTTCTTAAGACCAAAGGGCATAACTGTGTAGTAGAAGTTCCCGAGGGGCGTCGGAATGCCGTTCTCGGGGCGTCGTCCTTATACATCTTTATTTGGTTATACCCGCTGTACCCGTCCATGAAGGATAACATGGCGTGCCCACTGGTGGCATCCACAAGCATGTCAATATTCGGAAGCGGGAAGTCATATTTTGGGCAACACTTATTCAGGTCTCTGAAGTTGACGCATCAACGTATTTGGTCGTTCTTTTTCTTAACGGGTACCACGTTTGCCAGCCAAGTGGTGTGTTGGATAGGTTTGATAAATACTGTTGCTAGCAGCTTCTGTATCTCGACCTTTATCTGCTCCTCCACGTCGTGTCTGAAATTCCTTGGTTGTTGCTTGACTGGTCTGGAACCTGGGATAATGGACAAGTGGTGTGTTACCAGTTTTTCATCGAGTCCTGGCATCTCCTCGTACGTCCAAGCAAACGTGTCCTGGTATTCTTTCAGTAAGTCTACGAATTTGGTGCGCTCCTCGGGTGACAAGGTTGAACTAATGAAGATGGGTCGGGGTGACTCGTCCGTTCCGATATTTATTGTTTCGAGTGCGTCTGAGGTGGAGTCTGTTCCATCTTGCAGTTGTGGGGGTGCTTCTTGGACTTCGTCTTCGACTTGTTGCTCGTTGTAGTTGCATTCTTCATGGCGGGGAGAGTCATGACTAGCCTCCCCTGCTAATTGCTATAACGGGCGTCAGAGGTAAACCACTCTCCCTTTAGTATCCTGGGTCGTCACGAAGTTTCCTGTCCTTTTGTGAGTCACCGTCTTGCTCTCTCCTTCTCCTTGCTTCGGGTCCCCGTTTAACTGTTGTTGCGGGTTACATCTCTCCAGGGATGTCCAATGCGGGAGTGGGATACTGCAGACTTTGTCTTAGCGCTGGGATGCTTCGCCTTTCGGATCTACAAACTCGGCGTTGTATATTGATGAGTATGGGGAAGGAGATGCAGTAACACGGATAATACCTTCGTTTAGGACCGCTTTCAAGCATTGGTGGTAAGTAGAAGCGATGACTTTGTTCTCGTGCAACCAGGGCCTTCCTAGTATCATGTGGTACTCTGGTTCCTTCTCGATTATGTGGAACTTAGTCTTCGTGTGGATAGGCCCAACCTTCAACTCCAAGTTGACGTGTCCATACGTACTCGTATTGTTCCCTTCGAAGTCCTTCATTATGATGGGATGGTAAACTATTTGCCATTTAGGAATTCTTGCAATCCTCAGGGTCTTGAGGGAAATCACGTTGGCTTAGCTCCGGTGTCGACTAGTGCTCTCTTGAACTCTGTGCCTTTAATGTGAGCGGTTACGTAGAGGCGCGTTTGTGTCCTTCTTCAGCCAGCATGTCCTTATCGGTGAAAGTGATGTCCTGCGTCTGCGCATCGGCCACTATAGACATTTTGGAAATTATGGGTAAGGTTGGAGTGAGGTTGACTTCAAAAGCGATGCGGTTGAGGGCGTCGAACGTGTCTATACATTGTCCTTTTGAAAAATGGAGGAGTTCACAAAGTTTCTCAATGAGAAGGGTGGCCTCCTCTTTTGCCGATTTGTCGTAAGCGGTGAAGCTCTCGATGTTGACCGTTGCGTTGAGACGAGATTCTTGCGCCATCGCCCCCCAGGGTAGACGCCTCCTCATAGAAAGCCTTCTGAACGGAGAGAATGATCTCCCACTGTGGTCGCCAACTGTTTTTACCTGTAAAAACAATGTACCGTCTCTGGGTACTTTCGTAGTGCTCGAGATCAAAGTCGAACAAGACGAGCCTAAACCAAGTCAATGGCCGTTCACGTCTTGCTTCGGTCACAGAGAGGATAGAGATTGGTCTAGGGAGGGAAACAACGAAGAAACTTGAGATCAGGTTGAGGATGTGTTTTGGGTGTAAGAATTCAAGATCTCCGTCGTGAAGTCGATTAGAAATCTCCAAGGCTAGAAATATGTTGGGTTTCTCAGGTGTGTTTTCTCTGAGGTTCTGGTGTTCTAGTTGTTCTGCCTTGGAAGATAAAGGAAGCCTCTATTTATAGTTTTGAACTCACCCTGATCTTTCGACAGAGAAGGTGGAAGTCGTGGAAGAGTAGGGGAGTGGAGGACATGAGTTAGTTTCCGCAACTGCCTGAGTTGTGCAGAACATGCCCACTCGCGCCATCTTCTCGTAACTGTCCACTATCTCCATCAGTTTCTTTCAACTGCCGTAGACCGCCAGACCAATACCCCTAAAGTTATCCCCCCATGTGATGTTTTGATGTCTCGAGTGATACGCAGATATTGCGTAGTCGAGTTGAGTGGAGTAGAGTCGTATGACTATTTGTCACGACCAATATGAGTGGAGTGGCCTTGGTTGTTGGCCAAGACCAGAAGTGCATAGCACCATAGCCAAGGAGGCTACGCCCTTGGCCTTTGGCCAAGGCCAACTTTCAAAGCGCCTTGGCGTTAGTTCCATCATAGTGGCGCCATGGCTCATGGCGCCACGGCCTTGGCCTTTGGCCAAGGCCAACTTGTTGTGGCGCCATGGCTCATGGTGCCACGGCCTTGGCCTCTGGCCGAGGCTAACTCGTTTGTGGCCATATTCCGTGTCACGGCCTTGGACTTTGGCCAAGGCTAAGTAGGTTTGTAGCGTCCTGCGCCATGGCCTTGGCCTCTTGGCCAAGGCTAATTTCTTGTGAATCCATGGTGGCCCATGGTTCATGGTGCCATGCTATGTGGCGTTGTGGCTTTGGCATCTGGCCAAGGTCGACTTTGTGGCAACCTGTGCCTTAGTCGTGGTGTGCGTGCTTACGCTACAACACACTTGAAGTCATGGCGTGTTTATCCATGGTATGCTAGACCATCCTGAACTTGGGATTAGGTCTGCTTAAGCCTGTTTAGGCTGTTATAGGCCTCTCAGAGAGCTCTGGACCGGCCTGAAGCTTCAATATTCCTGAGATTTGCATCAAGACTCATATGTTGAGTCGTATTAAGAGGAAATCCATGAGGATACTGAAAAAGAAGGGGTACCGAAATACTACCAACTTTTCGTTTTGGCTTGTGAGTCTTATGGTTAAAGTCTGGACGATCTCAAAAATCAATATCCAAACCTCTAACTGGAGTAATCTCGACAGTTAAGGAATAACGTACTACTTGGTGCTCTAATTATAAATCAGAGTTATAATGCGGAAAGTAAAAGCACACAAGACACCAAACGTTTTTTTAACGAGGAAACTGCCTTGCAGAAAAACCTCGGGACCTCGTCCAGTTTGAACACCGCCCAGTACAAACTGACTACAAACACTAGCCTACTATAAGACTTCGGTCTGGGATGTAGCAGAGACCAACTCAAGCCCTCCAAGCGAATTGGCTACTGTCGCCTTCCTTACGTCTCTGGATCCCCCACAGATCGTCACGCACTTGATTCCCCTAGCTGACGTCCGTTACAGGCCTAGGAGTTGCTTTGACCGATGCCAAAGGCTTGTGTCAGCAATACTGGCTTTTCAACCAAACTGTTGACGTATGGTGTAACTGTCCTCTATCAGTTTACCATACACAAGATGACTTCCTTCGGATTGTTAAATCCAGGTCATACGGAAATCTACTTCTTGAATCGGGGCTGACACGCAAACCAAGTAAGCAATGCCCAATTCGAATCTACCTCAGTTATACACGAAGAACCACTTAAGGAACTTATATAACTGGAGCCAACTAGGTCTTACAACACCGAGTGCAGCCGTGCGTTGCTACCTTTCCAACCTTGTTGAGTAACGTATCAGTTCTTGAATAGCCGTATATCAGAAGAGACGGACTTTAGAATAGACAAGAACGTGATCAGGTTACCAAGGTTACAGGTTAATCCGATTTCAACCAAAGATGGTTTCAATCTCCTACCTGTGCTTCCCAACTCTCAAGAGAAGTCTTTATAGTCGTAGGGAGTTCCCAGAGGAGCTGCAACCTATAGAGGATGACTATACCACAACAAGCATTCACCGAAGTGAAAAGAGTTTACGTTACCTTCCCTAAGGACCTTCACGTATGCTTGATGCTTGCGGTATTTGTCCGTAGACACCTCTATTTATAGCACTCAATAAGATAGGTTGCTTTGGAATTAAGCAATCAATTACTTGTCCCACAAGTTAAGGAAACCCTAAACTTGCCAACCAAGTAATAGAGATTAATCTCAATTGGAATTCTTTTTAGAATTATCTGCCAAGTGTTTTGTTGGCTCAAAAACACTTCAAGATAGAAATCCAACAGACCAGAGATAATCTTATCTTATTGACTCATTGAGGATCGTTAGATGGAACACAAAAGGTATTTATGTTTTACACAAGTCCATCTAAGAGATAAAGGAGTTTGGAATTTGACTCAGAGTGAAATTCTAAAAGAATATACACTAAATTCGACAACCAGTGAGATATCCACGTCAGGTTCACGTACTGGTACGTGAACAAAATAGACATCTCGAACTCAGGAGAATTCCCAAGTGTCTGGTACGCAGACCGGTTCGGGAACCGTCTGTCGGTCAAATTTGGTCAAATACGGATTCCGTTGGAAGTACTGGGCTGAGCCAGAACTTAGACGTGAGAACGTCCTCAGCTGTGATCCATGGACTCTTTGCTCAAGAGTACTCCTTTAGATTCATCCATATCCAACTAACAGTTTGCAAGCAAACCATTGCAATGGACATATGGCGTCGAATCTATCTCATACATTCTTGATTCACAGTATTCGTGGGATCAAATACTGGTCATGACACAAAGCCATGTTACACAAGAACACGATCTCAGTCGCCATTATCACTACTAAAGTAGTCGACTATATTTTGAAAGAATAGAGAAAGTAGAATAGAAGAATATCCATAAAGTCATAACTCCTACTAACCTTTTGTCGATGAAGAATAATTGATGTCTTCTTTGTCTTCACAGTCTTCGTCTTCAAGGTCTCTACTACTTTGTCTATATCCCATTTTCGAAATATAAACTCTAGTAGGCTAAATCAAGAATTGAGTTTTGACACCTAAAACTGACAACTAGCTTGACATACCAACGCTAGTGGGTTTGACCGGACAATGCCCTAACAGATACGTCTCTGTTAACTCTTCACCGTATACCATTAAGCGATCTGGTTCTGATATCGAGATAGATGTTGACATGAAGCAGATCAATGGGTTTAATATGTTGGTGAGATTATTAGTACTGCACTATGATATTACCCTCTCCACCGGAGTTATAAGAGAGAGCTCATAGAGAGTTTATCCAGCTCATGGAGTGGGTTGCATTCTGAGCTATAGAGATGAGCCTGAATAGGCAATCGCCTTTAATAAGGCGTGGTTTCGAGAGTGTTTTGACAATCTTGTCCCTCTCTCATTTTTCACCATCTACACCTTCATCGTCCATGCAAATACGCCCAAGTACTCTTTCAGTAGTTCCTTCAGTTTCACTTCCATAGATTCCTCCAACAGCGTTCCCATGCTTACCTCCCGTGGTCGTTCTTCAGTTCCAATGTTGATTTTCTTCGTTGGCTCGACAGACGAGAATAGTTGCTTCGGGGCTCCTATGGGAGTGACATTCTGTAATTGTTATTTGTCCCCAGTTGATGCTATCAACAGATGGGAGTAATGATGCCGCTTTCGCCGCCTTAATTTGCTCATTGTATTCCTCGTACCGCTTTTCCTTTTCCTCTTCCTTTCGCTTCCCTTTAGCCTTCTTAAGTGCTTCTTGAACTTCGTTGTGATATTGGGCTTCGGCGGCATCACACCTTCGTGCATCTTTCTGGTCTCCTTTGATCTCCATTTCACCACATGGAGTGGGAAATCTTAGGTGCTGGTGATATGTTGAAGTTGTTCCTCTCAGACGGTGGACCCAAAGTCTCCCCATGATGGCGTTATAGGGTGAGGATGAATCGACAACGCTGAATCTCTCCATGGATTTCATAGGTCTTGCGTCTACCTGCAGAACTATTTCACCCTTTGTCTTGGATGTGGATCCATTGAATCCATAAATCGTACACGTAGATGCGTCCATTTGCCTGTCTTTCAACCCCATCCGAAGATAAGGTTCGTAGAAAAGCACATTAAGTGAACTTCATCCATCTATTAGTATTTTTGAAACGTTCCACCCGTGGATCGGTAAAGTAACTACCAGAGGATCATTATGCATTTCGACATCTTGATTGATGTCCTTGGTAGAAAAGGTGAGCGGAGTCGCCTTCCATTCCTCTCATTCGTCGGTTAGCCTTCCGTTTATCTTGAATACTTCGTGCTCCAAGGTTCGCCTTCTTATTCTCAAGTTGTTGCTTATGTCTCCTGGCAATGAAGGCTTGCTCTCCTGCTGGAATATGATCATATTGAGTGTGTAACCTTCGGGTAGCCGTACTGTTTTCTCCTGTGCTGCTACGTTTGTTGCCGAGGCCGCCTGCCCTGGTAACATGACATATTGCCCGAAGTCTCCTTGATTGATATACTTCTGAATTGTGTTTTTCATGTGTTTGCACGCGTCGGTATCGTGCCCTCGGGTCTGATGGTATTCACAGTAATCCTTGTGGTTCTTGGTTTCGTCTCTTTTCTTACCGTGGGTGGATGGATACGTGAAATCCTGTCGTCCTCCTTCTTTCTTCAGAATCTCCGAGAGTGGCAAGGTTAAGTTGGAATAAACCATATCCGCGTAGTCCCTCCTTCCTCTGTCTCATGGCTTTGCATCCTTATACCTGGGTTTTTTTTCGTATCCAGAGGTGACGTCCTTCTCCGTTGAGCGCTTTCCTGTTTCTGGTAAGGCTTCCACCGAGTTAGCTCTTTGTGGGATACTCCGATCTTGTGCTCGTGGGTTATCCATTTGAATGTCCTCCAATCTGATGTACTTGTCCTGAATGACACGAAGTTCTCCTTCAGTCGCCGGTGTGTGAGCATGTAATTCTACGAAGATAGAAGACGTTCTATCCAACCCGAACTTGTAGCAATTAATGTTAATCTCCGAGTTAACCTTTCCTATCGCCTGGCACACCTTTTTCCATCTCTCCGTGTACGCCTGGAGTGTTGCTCGTGGCCCGATGGATAATGAAAATAGCCTATCTAGCCCCACCTTAATTAGTATCCTTGTTGTACATGTAAGTCTCCACGAAGATATCAGATACTTCTTCGAAAGAGTCTAGCAAATGCGGTGTCAAGTTATCGAATCACACCAGTGCTATGCCGGTAAGGCTGGATGGGAAATACCGGCACAACACTACGTCATTGGTATCCCAGTAGGCCACCACCCGAAGATAGTATTTCAGTTGTGCTGCCGGGTCGGTAGTTCCGTCATAACAAGCAAAATTTGGTAATGGGCACTTCAGTGGTATTTTACTTCGTTCGAGTCTGACAGATAGAGGAGTCGTCCTATCTTCCTGTTTAGCTTCCTCCAATTTGTATCCTCCTTGTTTAGATTTCAAATCCGCCAACTGGTCCATGACAACTTTCAATTGAGTGGCCATTTCTCCCATCTGTGGCGGTGTTATTCTCTCTCCTCGCTGTTGAGGCTGCGTTCCGTGGCTTTGATTTTGGCATGGTCTTCCGTGTGAGACAAAATGCCTTGGAATGTTGTGGATCTCCCTTTGAGGCAAGTCGATCCTCCCTAGGTACCCTCCTGGTATGCACACGGGTGGTGGTGCCCGAATCATGTTCCTTAGCGAAGAATAACTCCTTGGTGCTTCTGAATTGGCCTCATCATCTCTTCTGGGTTGGTAGCTTCGGGATCGCGATTGTCATTTTCTTGCCTCGGTTCTGTTCCGCAATGCCTGATTTTCTTGTGCCAAGGCGTATAAAACCTCGTCCTGTTCTTTCTGGTCTTGGAGCAGAGCTTCCAGCCGCGATGCTAATGGAGATTCGTCCGTTCCTTCAGCTCCGTTGTTGACTTCATTGTTGATGATTGGTCCTACTTCTTTGCTCGATTCTTCTGAGGTGGTTGCGGTATGAACTGACACCGAGTTCACTGTCTGTTCGACAGGGATGCGATGGATTTGTTCTGGTCCAGTATCTTCTTCTTCAACCATTTCCTCTGCAGGTAATGGCATTCCGTACAAAGAATTCCTATCCCTAGCTGGTTCGCCAAATGTTGCCGCCATACTCCTGTGTGTACTTCGTGGACGATTGACCGTCTCCCCCAGATCAAGGTTGATATCTCCTTGATCCCTTAGTGACCGTAATCTACTTCGCATTAACGCTGGTTGTTGTCTGCTTCCAGCTACCAATGGCCTTACTTCGTTAGCCATGAGTATTTCCACTCCTTTTCCTGTTGTTATGTCAAAAAAAAGAGGAAGATGATATATCGTTTTAAAGGAAAGCAAACTTCCCTTGCTCAGCTACCTTTCCGAGGAGTTCTAGAAGGTAATAATAGCTCTTTTTCCTATATATGGTTTGAACTATTAGTTAAGAAATTATTTTGGTAAATTTTTCAACAAGAAAACCTTTTTGATGGATTTGGAAGATATCGTCCGCTTGTTGCCTTTACAACCAAGTTCGTTTCTCACTCTCAGATCATTCTTCACCAGAGTATGACATTAATCTTTTGGTGGTCCTCCAAACCGAGTTTAAAACCAAATGTAAAAGGTGATAAAGAAAAGAAAATAACTCCACTTTTGTTAAAATCTGGTTGTTTTGAAATCTACAAGGAACTGGTCCCTGTTTCTAACTCCAAACTGTTGATACTAATTTTCCCATATCATACTTCAAGTAAAAATTGTTAGAGGTTCAATTGCTTAAGTCGTTGGTGGCCTTTGTTCGTTAACAACTGGAGATTAGTTCATGAGTTTGAACGTATTATCGTTGGTTATTATGATCCAAGTTGGCTACAAACGACAATCAAGATATTACTTTGAAGACAATCGTCGACAAAGTTAATTACAACAGATAAAACTGAAACAATAATCAACACAACAATTTAGCGAGGTTCAGCAGCTCGTGCCTACAACCTCGGGGGTAAAATCGTTGTTCTATTATATCAAATCAATAAAGCTTTCTCTGGATTACATTATAAGTTACTTCGATTTGTTAATGGATAGAGTCCAAATGGAATCTGGAGAATGTTCATCAGAGTATTCTCACTCATAGCTATCCTGTCCCAAATTCTGCGACCCCTCAAACTGCTGATGAGGGGGAATATTTATAGTACTCTCAGGGGCTTCGCTCTTTACTACCCTTGGTTGCTTCAATCTTCTGCTGTTCCTTGGCTGGATCGTCCATCTTCGGTGACCGCCTCTCTCATCCAATGTCAGCCCGTCGTACTAATATGTGGAGGATCCTGCTGTATCCATACGTTGTTGGCTCCTCATTGGTCGAGGTTTCTGCTCTCCATAGCTGTCTGGACCAATCCTCAATCGGCAGACAACTTCTGTCCTGCTGTCAACATCATTAAATGCGGTGTGACTACTCCTTAACGTGTCTTCCTCCTCTTAGTATCCTAGGTTGATGATCCTTCGATCTCCTCCCTTGGATTTCATCGTCTCGTGATGAGATGTTGCTTTTCTGAGGTATGGCTTTATCCTTCGCAATTCTCGTTGCCTCCATACGTAACCTCCGGAGATGGCGCCACATGTCCATCCGAAATTGTGCATTAACACCAGGATTTGAACGAATTGCCTCATGGTGTCCAGGAGAAGCAGAATGTGCCAGACCTAGGCAGAAGGTCAGCTTTCCAGATAGTTTTTGTTGTCTGTTTTTTTTTTTTAAATAAAAGGTTTATTATGTTTTTTATCATCTGAGGTCTTATTTTTTTTTCCTCGTGTTTTGTTGCAGAGCTAATAATGCTAATACCATGAACGAATGCATTCGTAAGCTCGTACAGCAATGCCAGTCAGTTGCTATCCTACTTTGAAATGGAATGCGATTGAGACTGAATTAAACTCTCCAAGCAATTCATTTACCGTTATGCTCTTACGTTTCTTGGCTCCCGAAAGACACAATTAATTCCCATAGCAATGTTCCTTTATAGCTAAGAGTTGCTCCACACTCCTTCGTGAAGACTAGCGCTACCCTGCCTCTAACAAGACGCCTGGTTGTACTCGATTTGTCTTTCAACGAAGAATACGAAAGATGATCTCCTTTAGATTTAAAATCAAGTATATTATCTAGGGCTTAATGATCTATCCTAATGACTAACTCAATACAAGACCTAGTTTGTGATTGTGTTATGGAACCTCTAGGACTTATAACACCGAGTCCAGCCGTACGAAGTTTCTATCAAATCTTGGTATTTATTGAGATTGATCAAAAATACAATCGACCCTACATACAAGATCAAGATTATTAAATAGGACTTGTGCTTCGAGATCCTCAAGTGAAGTCTTTTCAATAGTCGTAATCTAAAGAAAATAGGTTTCGAGATGACGACCAACCTTTATGCGAGGATACACAATAATGTGTAGAGGATATATGAATGTATCTTTGGAGAAGGTCATCTATTTATATTGATCATCAAGGGAGGATTTGCTTGAAATTTAAGCAACCTTGACTAGGGTTCAAGTAAGTTCTCGAACAAGAGATGTCCATAAACTTTATAGAAATCCAACCCAATCTCCTTGAACTGCCTTTAGCCAAAGTGACCTTAGGTAGTGATAAGATTCGCCTTAATCTATGAGAAGGATGTGTCAAAGGTCTAACAAGTAAACCATGCACAAGGTTCGCGTAAGGGTACGTGAACGTGAAAGATTAATAATGGACAGGAATTCCGAAGGCCTATTATGAACACGTTCATGAACATGATCATAAAGGTATGTAATAGCCCATTTGTCACGAAACACGTGGCAAGATCTGGAGGCAGTAGCAACATAATACGTTGCCTAGGGACGCACCGTGAAGGAGCGTAAAAGTTTCTTTATGGGATCTCGAGATCTATCGAAATCAACGGCTGAGATGCTGACAGACCTAGCTGGACGTGATTGGACCGCTCGCGGGTGGTTGAAAGGTGGCAGAAGCATTTAATGCCAACGGATCTATGCACAGAGGGACGTGGCCAAACCTCAGGCAAGTAATATCACGGGACCAAACGCAGTCCACCAGGACACGTGGAGATCCACAGGGAACGCAGACATTTCGAACCGCACTAATCCATATCGCGCGGGATTAGGTTGATGAACAGTAAATCTACCATAAATTCTATAAATACTTGACCCCTCCCATAGAGAAAGGGGACGACAAAATTGATCCCAGAGCTAGGATAAGAGAGAGAAAGTCTTGTTGTGAGATATCCTAGTCTAGTTGAGAGAAAAGTAAGCACACACATGTAAGTTTGTTGAACCATAAAGCAATATCCATTATCCCTTCGATGAGACTCATTCATGAGTTGAGAAGAGCTTTGTTATCCTTTGCATTCGATTGGATTACGCATTACAAGTTATTTTATATCGGTTTTTTTGCACATCATGTGACTGTTTTAACATTTGCACCTTATAATCCACTCAAGAATGATGATTCCATAGTCAATCATCTTGTGCGGGTCCAGCTAAAATATCATTGTATGTAGACTCATGGCACGATGAACATGTTTACCATTGTTATACGCTCACAATAACTGTTAGCACGCACTGGTATCCTTCAAATTATATCTATTGGTATCATTATTGTATCACACTCACATGTATGCTGCGGTATTGATTGTGAGTTCACGATCTTAACAAATAGATTATGCGCTCACAGTTTGGCGCTAGAAACAGGGACATATTGTCTCGGTAAAAGTATTAGTCTTTTCCTATTGACCTTGTGTTTCTCTATTCAAATTTACATCCATGATTCTTCTCACTCGGAGAACCAACCATAATGCCCAGTATGCTTGATTTGCCATTACCCATGATATTGAATTCTTGCTTTCATCTCACCACTGACCTATGCGTTGAGTATGGTGGCATGTTCAGCAGTACAGTAGCAAAGATGTGAGGGGGGACAAATCAAAGAAGAAAACAGGATTATAACAATAATCTAAATAACATTGCACTTTGTGAAACCCGCTGGGTTTTTCTGATTTTACCATTTCAGAACATGGAATCGCAAAAGGACCCGCATAACGTAAAGAAACCAACGCCAACAGTAAGAACACGAAGCGCACAGAAAATTGCTATGGAGCAGGAAGCTAAACGGACGATAGCAGCCAAGAAAGCGAGTACTGTGACTGGAGCCGACCTAAGAACAGTTGATGTATCCAAAGAAGCAGCAAAGACCGCAGCAGAAGCTACCGCGGAGATGGTGGTGATAGCGAAGATGAAGGTTTTCGAGCAGCGTCAAAAGACGCAAGCAACCGCTACGTTAAAGGAAGTTGCGGATAGAAGCGCAGTAGAAGCACAGAATATCGCAGTAAAAGGCCGCGACAGAGGCAAGAAACTTGAAAATGATCCAAGACGCGGAGGCGCAAAAGGTGGAAATGTCCAGAATTGCGACAAAGAAGAATAAAAGCAAGGTGGGAGGAGTAACTCACGAGGATTATTGCGACTACCACAAAGTGAAAGGCCACACGACTGAAAGCTGTAAAGCCGCCAAAGAATTCGCACAAAACCAGATAGGTCCTCTCCATAAGTACGGATTGACTCTGAACAAACTGGGAGGATCTTCTCGAATGCAGTTACCTTATCAACTTCCAGGAAGTGGAGTCCTGTCACCGGTACAGAACCCCTCCATGCAGCCTGAAGGAGTGGAGCAAGGAAAACATCATGTTAACATTGACGCTAGTGAAGACGACTCCGTAGAAGAAGAGTTAGAAGCAGAATCTTACCACCAGCACGAGGTTATCCCACGAACGGAGCCATCCCCTCAGTCAATCGCATCCATCATATTGGCAGCAGAGCTGAAAGCAACCCAAAGGGAGCGAAAACTCTTGGCAGACGCAATGACAATTCTAGCGCGAGAAAATGAAGAGCTAAAAGGAAATGCGACGGCCTTGGCACGAGCACCGCAGGTACAACCTCTACGGTACCAACTCCCAAGAGATCCATTACGAGAAGAAGGCTCGCAAAATGTCCGTCATCAAGGCAATCAAGAAAGAAGAATGATTATGCATCCTCGACAAAGAATCCAGCCAGCAGTCCTACCGCACGGTAATGATTATCAGGAAGGCATAGATTACAGCTATGAAGCAGGAGAGCAATCCACGAAGGATGATATGCAAGGATACTACGACGAGGATAACTATGAGGATGATTTTGATGACGAGGGACAGGCAGTGGATGGACCGGCTTATCCTCAGCAGGGTCCAGCTAATCATGGCGCCATATCAAACATTCCTGGCTATCAGTATCCGAAAGAACTGGAATAAATGAGGGCTGAGCTAAGAGCAATCAGAGCACATCAAGGAGGCAATAGGCTGGAAGTAGCAATACATGACGCGCAAACCACGCGACTCATTACAAGGATATCACTAACCAGAATCTCTAGAAAATGCTCGCTCCCGTCTTTTCAGTGCTATGACGGAACCAAGGATCCCGCAGCGCATCTCAGGTATTACGCACGGGTCATGGCCCCTTGGGTAAGGAATAATGTGGTAATGTGCAGGTACTTCCCATCCAGCCTGAAGGGATTAGCCTTCCAGTGGTACGACAACTTGACGCCAAATTCCATCAGATCATATGCGGAATTGGCCACCAAGTTCGTAGGACAGTATATGTACAACAAAGCTTTGAAGACAGGAACAAATAAGCTTCACCGGTTAATCTCTAAGCCTGGAGAGGATTACAGAGAATACGAGAGACGATGGAAAAAAATTTGTCAAGAAATCGGGAACGTAAGCGATGAGGCCAAGATCAATGGTTGTACATGGGGACTGGACAGACATTACGCACTCTTTGTAGAGATACATGAATCAGACCCGCAGACTGAGGGAGCATTGCGCATCATCCTTGAGAAGCACGTGCGGCTACAAGAAATTCAGAGAGATAATCCTCGGGGTCAATCGTAGATATCATCCGACCATCAGAAAGGCAGTCACAAGCCTTCTCAAGGACACAAAAGTTCTCACCGCACCAACTCGATGGAACCTGAGCCCGCAGAAAAGCGGCAATACAACGGAATAAAGCAGTACGACAACAGCCCAAAGCCGGGAACGGGAAATAAGAGCTATGATTTCAATGATCTAGTCTACACCAAGTTGAACGCCAGCGTATCACATATATTGCGAACTCTTAAAACCCGAGCAAATATGAAGTGGCCATGGTCAAGAGGACAGCAAGCTCCAAGGAATGAGAACCATAAAGATTTTTGCGAATACCACGAGTTCAAGGGGCATCAGACCGAAGATCAAGAGATACAGGAGACCTGGGGCAATATGTGCATCAGCAACAGCGCAGCCAGCGAGATAAGACCGTCACAATCCCGCCAAATGACCAAGTGGTTACCATGATTACGCATTCAGAGACCCGTACGCAAACATTTGTGGGTAGCATAAGCCAGCGACTCAGAAAGCGAATGGAAAGTCATGGAGTCTTTAGCATGAACGGAGAGGCCGTGGAGCAATGAGAGGGATGAATGGCTATGCCATTAAGTTTCTCAGCAACTGATGTAGATCAAGAGATAGAAGTTCACAATGACCCACTTGTTTTAACTCTACCCATTGCCAGATGGAACATGAAGAAGATCATGATTGATATCGAAAGTTCCTTGAATGTAATGTTATATAGCGCATTCCTTAAGATGAATCTCAAGGAGGAAAAGCTTTCCCCGTCACGATATACCATCTACGGTTTCAATGGATCAATCTCAAAGCCCAAAGGAGAAATTGTACTAGAAGTGAAAGTGGGACCTTTGACGGTCAATACCAGTTTTAACATTGTAGACGCGCCATCCCCGTATAACGCCATAATAAGAAGGCTGTGGGTACACCAGTTGGAGGGAGTTGCATCGTCATACCATCAGCACTTGAGTTTCCTACTACTAATCAAGGGGAAATGCAAATCAAATGAGACCAAGACATAGCAAGGGAGTGTCATGCAACCGAAATCAGAATGAATGCGGAGCGTGCGAAGCGTAATAGCAGAAAATAACACAAGGAATAAAGTAAAAATATGGTCATCGACGAATACCTTGAGGAATATAAGGGAAAGAGCTTAATGCATGTGCCTACGGATCCAGGGTATGCAACGTCTAGTCTATGGAGGGAAACAGAGAAAGGCAAAAACATGGCAATTGAGCAACACCTTACGGACATTGCAAAATAAATCCATGCTGCTACACAAAAGCATGCTGAATATCCAAGCACGTCATGTCCAGGCATAAGCCCAGATGAACTGGAAGCAATGAAATCAGTGAAGGGTAAAGCACACACCAAATAACAATTACAGAGCGCTCCGCTCCTAGGAGCCCCAGAGCCACTTTTCTCCGCATTGGAACCTACCAAGGAAGTAAACATAAGCACGCCGGAGTCACCTAGGATGATCAAAATTGGAACTTTAATGGGGGGAGACCAGGAGGAAGCACTCAATAAATTGTTAGTTGAGTACGCGGACATATTTGCATGGAAAATGGGAGATATGCCCGGCATAAATCCAGAAGTGGTGGAGCATGAATTGAAGATAGAACCAGGAACGCAACCTTTCAGACAAAGATTGCGGAAAATATCGCCAGACTACCAACACGCAGTGGAGCAGGAGCTAAAGAAACTTTTGGATGCGGGGTTCATAAGGGAGGTCAAATACCCAACATGGATATCTAACATGGTAGTAGTGCCAAAGAAGAATGGCGGCGTACGGATTTGCATAAAATTCTCTAACCTTAACAAGGCGTGCCCAAAAGATAGTTATCCACAGCCTAGCATAGATTAACTTGTCGATGCAACCGCGGGACACGAGTTGTTATCCTTCATGGATGGGTACTCGGGTTATAACCAAATCGCACTTGCACCAAAGGATCAGGAGCACACCGCTTTCTTCACTCCAAGAGGATTGTATTGTTATACAAGGATGTCATTTGGTCTAAGAAACGCAGGGGCAACATATCAAAGATTGGTAAACAAGGTTTTTGAACCATGGATAGGGCACAATCTAAAAGTATACGTGGATGACATGCTCGTCAAAAGCAAAAAGGCAGGCAATCATCTCGGCGACCTAAGGGAAATTTTTCAGGCGATGAGGGAATGTCACATGAAAGTAAATCCCGACAAGTGTACTTTTGGGGTTACATCGAGAAAATTCTTAGGATATTTGGTTACGAAAAGAGGAATCGAAGTAGATCCGACAAAAATCCAAGCAATCGTGGACATGCCTTCACCACGAAAATTAAAAGAAGTTCAGAAGCTTAATGGGAGTCTTGCGGCTCTGGGAAGGTTCATCGCTAGATCATCAAACAAATGCAAGCACTTTTTCAACATACTGAAAAAGGAAAGCAAGTTCGCATGGACTGAGGTGTGCGAGCAAGCATTTCAAAATATAAAGGAGTGCTTGGCTGCGATACTAATTCTTCAAAAGCCTGAGCGAGATGAAGTGTTGGTATTGTATATTGCAGCTACAAGTAACGCAGTGAGTGATGTCTTGGTCCGAACTAATCTGAAGGAGGAACAACCAGTCTATTACGTGAGCAAAACCTTATCCCCCGCATAGAAGAACTATACCAAGCTAGAACATCTAATTTTAGCTCTCGTGCATGCAAGTCAGAAGTTGAGAACCTATTTTGACGCGCATTACATTCGTGTTATCACAAAAGCACCGCTGGGAGCTGTACTTGGTAACACGGAGGCAGTAGGAAGAATATCAAAACGGAATGCTCAGCTGAGACAACACAAGCTTATCTTTGAATCCCGCACGGCAAGAAAATCTCAAGTACTCGCGGACTTCCTTGCGGACTTACCCTTGGACAATGATGACGGAGTTGACGATATACCCGGCTTCGAGGAAGACAAGGAGGACCCCAACAACATTCTAGTTCCTTCTAATTCAAGAAGATGGGAAGTGTTCGTTGACGGATCCAAGAATAAAGAAGGAGCAAGAATCGGTATTGTTATTACCCCCCCCCCACAGGGGACCGCATAGTACACTCTTTCAGATTGGAGTTTGAAGAGCACACGAACAACGTAGTCGAGTACGAGGCAATAATTCACGCATTACGACTAAACATAGAAATGGGTATCGGTGACGTGCGATTAACAAGTGATTCCCAGTTATTTATCAGGCAAATCGAACTCGAGTACCAAACTATAGATGAAAATATGATGGCATACATGGCCTTGGCTCAGAGTCTCGCTTCCCAAATTGAAAAAAATTGTGTTTTGACACTTATGTAGGAAGGATAATCGCCAAGCAGACGCACTAGCATTCCTGTCCTCAATGATGAGAGACCCAACCACCACCACAATCAAAATTGGCAGAATATATGAACCCTCTATTAAGATAAAGGAAGTTATGGCAACAAATCAGGAACGAACGACCACAGAAGAAGATTTGGAGGACAGAGCCACAATGGAAGACCTTATTGGGGAAGCAGAAAAGAACCGCGGGATGAATGTCAATGAGGAAGAAGACTGGAGAATCCCAATACGCCGATTGTTGGAAAAGGGGCTAAGACCATCGAATTACCTACAAAAAAGGAAGATTGAGTCAAAAGCAAGGAATTATGAATTGCGCCAAGGGATTTTATACAAAAGGTCATTCTCAGGACCGCTCTTCAGGTGTTTGTCCAGAAAGGAAGGCCACAAAATTTTAGTCGCCATACACTATGGAGACGCGGGAAACAACAGTGCGGGACGGTCCTTGGCACACAAAGCAAGGATGCAGGGGTATTATTGGCCATACATGAACAATGACGCAACCATCATGCCTTAAATATGTGAGGAATGCCAACGTTACGCTCGAAGGATTCGAGCCCCAGCCACAACTCTAAATTCCATACTCAGTCCTTGGCCATTTGCGAAATGGGGAATAAGCATAGTTGGTCCTTTAGTGATGGGCACCAAAAAGCGAAGATATCTGATAGTGGCCACGGATTACTTCACCAAATGGGTCGAAGCAAAGGCTTTGGCTAACATCAGAAACATTGATGTCTTCACTTTCATATTTGATAATGGGGCGCAATTGTCCGGAACGCATGTGGATGAATTGTTCGAACTTTTCAAAATAGCGCAGCTGAAGTTCACTCCCATTTACCCTCAAAGTAATGGAGATGCGGAGATCACAAACAAGACCATCGCGCTAAACCTGAAAAGAACTTTGGGACCTAAGAAAGGAGCTTGGTGTGAACAGTTACGTTGTGGGCATACCGTACTACTAGAAAGGAAGCAACGGGAGAAACACCTTTTTTACTCACGTACGGAGCTGAAGCAGTAATCCCCACGGAGGCAATACTCCCTACCACGAAAAAAGAGGCGTGGGAGAAAAGGCTTAATTCGGATCGTATGTTGCAAAAACTGGACGACCTGGAAGAAAAAAGAGAGGTATCACTACAGCGAATGGAAAATTACCAGCAGAGACTCGCAAAGGAATACAACAAAAAATCCAGGACCCGAAACTTTTTGGTAGGGCAGTATGTGCTAAGGGTCATCCCCGCCTACCAAAAGGAGAAGAAAGCAGGAAAATTCACGCCAACCTGGGGAGGCCCGTATATAATCCACGATGTAGCCGGGAAGGGGTCATATGTCTTGAAAAACATGAAAGGACAGACTCTGCGCCATCCTTGGAACACATTGTACCTGAAACCGTATTATCCTTAATGTTATCGGATTTCAAAAGTGCATGATTGCGCACCGCGTTTAGGAGAAGATGTAGGCTCAGGCCGACAAGTGTATCTATCTCTGAGAGGATTTGCGGACCTCGCTTATCAAGTATTATAGCATTTTCAGTTTTCAAGAAACGCATGATTGCGCACCGCGCCAGAAGAAGATATGGGTCTACACCATTAGTGTATCTGTCTCTGGAGAGGAATTATAGTCCTCGCATATCAAGTACTAGTTCGATTTCTACAAAAGAAAGAAGCGTCAACTTAAAGCGTGTATATAGCGTCACCTAGCACCTATATGGGAATCATGCATCATTACGATCAACATAATTACCTGTATATAATTAGATCTATTAAATAAAAATAATGCATATTTATCACCCGTGGACGTAGGTACTTAGGTACCGAACCACGTTAAATCAATGCGTTGAATTAACGTCAATCACGTTCCTATTAAAAAGAGGCACGCAAAGCCCAAAATCATCGCGATACCGTCAAAGCCGAACCTTTGATAAGAGTATCCAGCAAATGTATAAATGGGTGAAGCACGCCATGTGTAGTCTCACCAGATTAACCCTGTTAGAGTCTAATAAGTGTAAGACCAGAGGTTCCAATCGATAGCAAGAGATGCCCAACATACAACAAATATCCATACCATAAGGAGACAAGATCCTGGTAGGGAAACACCCCACATCTGACTCTGCTTCCCCCTGGCCAGGGCTTAACAATCATTGTGACTGGGCCAAACACTTAAGCAACCCTTACACTAGACTCAGAAACACAAACCTCTGATAACAATTTATATGTAAGAAAAGGACTAACCAAAAATAAAATGAACTATAACAAACCTTTGCAATACTTGACTGAGGCAAAGTCAGTATTGGTCCGCACAAAGGTCTCAAAGCAGTTTGCGA
>JAJJMA010100419.1:0-10613 GCA_023529015.1 Papaver nudicaule
AGGTGGCGAGCGCTGAACCGTTGGAAAATAGATTCCACCAGTTCATTATGTTACTTTAACAGTTAGGGTATCAGTTACGCAGACGCAACAGCGCTGGCTGTTTCAAAACAGTTACGAAAACTGCCAGCTGGCAAACGGATAAACCGTTACTGCACAAAAACCGTTGGGTATAAATGTTGCTGTTAAGAGTTGTTTAATCCGTTGCTGCCCACCGTAACTGGTAGACCGTTACAGTAGGTTGCCACGCGGCACGTATGATGGTATGCCTCATCCGTGACAATATTTACTGCAACAGATGCATGTGTTGTTGTAATCATAATTACATCAACGGCAGTTCCGTTGCTGTAATTATTGTAACGGCAACAATAACGGCGTCCCGCCAACGACCACTCGTCGTTGCTTTTATTTTTGGCAACGACCCTGGGCCGTTGCTAAAAAGGCAATTTCGTGTAGTGATAGGACTGAGGCAAGAGAACGACAAGCACGATCCCGAAGTTACCAAACCAGAGGAGATGACAAGGCCAATTCAGAAGCACCACGGAGTTATTCTTCGCTAAGGAATAGGATTCGGGCACCACCACCCGTATGCATACCAGGAGGATACCAAGGAAGGATCGACTTGCTGCCAAGGGAGATCCACAATATTCCAAGTCATTCTGTCTCATATGGAAGGACATGCCAAACATAGAGCCACGGGACGCAATCTCAACAGCGAGGAGAGACGATAGCACCGCCACAGATGGGAGAAATAGCCACTCAATTGAAAGCCATCATGGACTAGTTGGCAGATTTGAAGTCTAAGAAAGGAGGATACAAATTGGAGGAAGCCAGAGGCTAGGACAACCCCTCTATCTGTCAGGCTCGAACGAAGTAAAATACCACTGAAGTGCCCTTTGCCAAATTCGCTTGTTATGACGGAACTACCGACCCGGCAGCACACCTGAAATACTATCTTCGGGTGCTGGCCTACTGGGATACCAATGACGTAGTATTGTGCCGGTATTTCCCATCCAGCCTTACCGGCATAGCACTGGTGTGGTTCGATAACTTGACATCGCATTCAATAGACTCTTTCGAAGATCTATCTGATATCTTCGTGGAGACTTACATGTACAACAAGGCTACTAAGGCAGGGATAGATAGAATATTTGCATTAGCCATCGGGCTATGAGAAACACTTCAGGCGTACACGGAGAGATGGCAAAAGGTGTGTCAGGCGATAGGATAGGTTAACCCGGAGATTAGCATTAATTTCTACAAGTTCGGGTTGGATAGAACATCTTCTATCTTCGTGGAATTACATGCTCACACACCGGCGACTGAAGGAGAACTTTGTGTCATTCAGGACAAGTACATCATATTGGAGGACATTCAAAGTGACAACCCGCACGCACAAGATCAGAGTATCCCACAAAGAGCAAACTCGGTGGAAGCCGTACCAGAAACAGGAAAACGCTCAGCAGAAAAAGACGTCACCTCTCGCTACGAAAAGAAACCCAGGTATAAGATGCAAAGCCAGGAGACGGAGGAAGGAGGGACTACGCGGATATGGTCTATTCCAACTTCACCTTGCCACTTTCGGAGATTCTGAAGAAATAAGGAGGACGACAGGATTTCACGTATCCATCCACCCTAGGTAAGCAAAGAGACGAAACCAAGAGCCACAAGGATTACTGTGAATACCATCAGACCCGAGGGAAGGATACCGACGCATGAAAACACCTAAAAAACAAGATCCAGAAGTACATCAATCAAGGAGACTTCAGACAATATGTCATGTTACCCGGGCAGGCGGCCCCGGCAACGAACATAACAGCGCAGGAAAAAACGGTACGGCTACCCGAAGGTTACAAGTCACTCAACATGATCACTTTCCAGCAGAAGAGTAAGCCCTCGCTACCAGGAGACATATGCAACAATTTAAGAACAAGGAGGCGAACTACGGAGCATGAAGTATTCAAGTTAAACGGAAGGCTAACTGACAAATGAGAGGAATGGATGGCGACTCCGCTCACCATTCTCCACCAAGGACATCAACCAAGATGTCGAAATGCATAAATACCCTCTGGTGGTTACTTTACCAATCCACAGATGGAACGTTTCTAAAATATTAATAGATGGAGGAAGCTCTCTTAACGTTGCTTTTCTATGAACCTTATCTTCGGACGGGGTTGAAAGACGGGCAAATGGACGCATCTACATGTACGATTATGGGTTCAACGGACCCACATCCAAACCAAAGGGAGAAATAGTTATGCAGGTAGACGCAGGACAAAACCATGGAAAGATTCAGCGTTGTCGATTCACCCTCACCATATAACACCATTATGGGAAGACTCTGGGTCCATCGTCTGAGAGGAACCGCTTCGACGTATCACCAACACCTAAGATTTCCCACCCCCTATGGGGAAATGGAGATCAAAGGAGACCAGCAGGATGCACGAAGGTGTGATGCTGCCGAAGCCCAATATCACAACGAAGTTCAAGAAGCACTTAAGAAGGATACAGGGAAGCGAAAGGAAGAGGAAAAGGAAAAGCGGTACGAGGAATGCAACGAGCAAATCAAGGAGGCGAAGGCGGCATCATTACTCCCATCTGTAATGATGGCATCAACCTCAACTGGGGACAAATAACAATTACAGAACGTCACTCCCATAGGAGCCCCGAAGCAACTATTCTCGTCTGTCGAGCCAACGAAGAAAATCAACATTGGAACTGAAGAACGACCACGAGAGGTAAGCATGGGAATACTGTTGGAGGAATCTATGGAAGTGAAACTGAAAGAGTTACTGAAGGAGTACTTGGAGATATTTGCGTGGACGATGAAGGATATGCCAGGGATAGATCCGTTGGTGGTATCCCATCACCTTCGGATAAATCCGGACACACCACCATTCAAGCAGAGGATAAGGAAGGTAGCCCCCATATATCACGAAGCAGTGGAAAAGGAGCTCCAAAATCTGATGGACGCTGGATTCATCAGAGAAGTAATGTATCCAACTTGGGTATCAAACATGGTATAGTACCGAAGAAGAATGGAGGCGTAAGAATTTGCATCGATTTCAGCAATGTTAATAAAGCCTGCCCAAGCGACAGTTATCCCTTACCAAGCATTGACCAACTGGTCGATGCAACCTCAGGCCACGAGCTACTATCTTGTATGGATGGCTACTCGGGGTATAATCAAATAGCCCTGGCCGAAGAAGATCAAGAACATACTGCCTTCTTTACTCCGAGGGGGTTGTATTGTTATACAAGGATGCCTTTCAGACTAAGAAACGCAGGATCCACCTATCAGAGACTGGTGGATAAAATATTCAAGCAATGGATCGGAAAAAACTTGGAGGTATAGGTTGACGATATGCTCGTCAAAAGTCTGAAGTCTAAAGATCACTTGGCGGATCTCAGAAAAATATTTGAAGCCATGCAGAGTTGCAAAATGAAGGTAAATCCGAAAAAATGTACCTTTGGAGTAACCTCCTGTTTTAGGGGTAAAACAATAAAGAGAATCTGAGGGGTAAAGTGTAAAGTGTAATGATGTAATATGAGATTGTAATGGTATTCGAGAGGTCAAGATCGAACAAGACTCGCCTAAACCAAGAAATGGCCGTTCGAGTATTGCTTCAGTTACAAGAAGAGGAAATAGGGTTGGTTTAGGGAGGGAAGCAGAGAAATATGAGATCAGAGAATTGCTATGATTTCTATGATGTTGTGATTAAAATTGCTAAAAGAATGGATATTCAGTTCTCACTAGATATTGAATGCTGAATGAGAAGAGTTAATCAATTATCGATGAGATAGATTGATTATACTTGCACTGTATTGAACTTGTTGAACTTGTCTGTTCTCGTTGTTCTGTCTTTCCAACTGGTCGAGTGACCTATTTATAGCAATATATTTCCAACTGATCTCGTAAGAAGTGGAAGAAGTGGAAGAGTGGGAGTGTGGAGTAAGTGGGGCAAGTCTTGAGCCTAATATTAGGGAAGAATAATAGCCCACTTTCTCATCCCCTCTTTTCAGCAACGTTCACACGACTTAGTTTCTTTCCCGTTGAGTGATTGAACCGTTGCAATCACACGTGCCGTAGACCACCAAACCAAAACCCTAAAGAATATCCCCCCATGTAACTTCTTGATTCTCGTAAGATTTGTTAAGTATCGAATTATTCGTTAAGTCAAAGCTGACTAAGAGCAAGTCGTACCAATTACTGGTAAACTCAGGACTTTGCGTAAAAATAGAGATTTAAGCGATAAGCTTGTATGTCTCTTTTAAGTTTGGTCTAAGGATTGAGCCGGGAAATCGCCATTTAAACCAATGAGAGAAGTCTAAGGATTGAGCTATGCAATCGCCATTTAGACTGAGAGGATTTCAGCAACTCTCTGTGGCAATAATCAAATAAATACGACTTTCAATTTGCCATAAATATGAGAAATTGGCTTGTGGCATGTAATGCACCAATTCTCTGAGTAATGAAGACATATGAATGTCCAAAATAATATAAGTCATAGCCATGAGCCATGATTAAGAATTATAGCACTGAGTATAGAAGCAAGTCTATAATCAGGAAAACAGACGAGTCATGCTAATACAGCGTAGCCATAATCAAGAATGCATAAGCATTGCCAATCCAAGGCCTAAAGATATGACACATGAATGATAATAAGCTATGTTACATAGCATAATAATCCTATTAGGAAGTTAGACATAGGATGTAAGAGGATGGGCCATAACATTACGTTATTTTCAGATTTTTGGACAGTTTGCACGTCATCCATTCCAAAAATCACCCAGGCCAGCCTATATTAGCTAAAATAACGAAATTTTAGTGTGTTATGGGGAACTCACAGAGGAGAAAATTTCGTGAAGGAAGCTTCTCATAATTATTCATGGATTGGGCTGTAAATATCGTACTTTGAGGCAATTCGTAATCTGCCAGATTTCCGAATTTGATTAGGAAACTAGAATATCGTGGATTCAATAAAGCCCGTAATCATCTAGAAATTGGATCAGCGGGATCCATAAGTAGAGGCGAGGCTAGGGAAAGAGATATTTCAGCTCTAGAAGGCAAGGATAGCCGTGAGCAAGAGAATGGCCATGGGCCTCCATGAGCGCGATCTAGGGATGACCATGAGGCCTCCACAAACTAAGCTAGGGACAGCCATAAGGCCCCCACGAATTAAGCTAAAGCATGGCCGTGAGGCCTCCAAAGGTTAAGCAAGGGATGGGCGTGAGCCCCCAAAGGCTAAGCTAGGGCATGGCCGTGGGCCTCCAAGGATTTAGCCAAGGCATGGCCGTGGGCCTCCAAGGATTTAGCCAAGGCATGGCCGTGGGCCCCCAAGGATTTAGCCAAGGCAATGGCGTGAGCCCCTAAGGATTTAGCCAAGGCAATGGCGTGAGCCCCCAAGGATTTAGCCAAGGCATGGCCGCGGGCCTCCAAGGATTTAGCCAAGGCATGGCCGTGAATTACCTAGGGTGTAGCGTGAGCAAGGAAGGATGGGATGGTCGTGGGCCACCCATCATGGACGTGTTTTAGGTTAGGGGGACAAAGGGGATGGCGAGCTAGATGAGACACATGCATGAGCATAGGCTAAGGCGCGTGCACAGGCACAGGTGCATGCATAGGTATTTTACGTGTAAGCTAGGGATATGAACCAAGCTACTAGGCTATAGTCGAGAAAGATCAAAATATGGCTAATGGTAACCAAATATCTTATCCCATTATAAAATAAATCCATACCTTGTCTCGAGCTATTCCAGGATGTCAGAAATTGATGCAAAATTACTCTTGCGACCTCCTCGCCAAAAACCACCATCAACATTTAGTCCCTTGCGCAGCATGGAACCGTGAGTGTTCCAGAGTGAGCATAAGTTGATGGACTAGCCACATCTGCATAGACCCTTTAATCGCGAACATGAAGCCCAAACAGAGCCTAAAGACCAAGCATGCTCAAACAATATCCAGTCCTAATCAGATTAGGACTCCACCCAAGGACCGTGCGTGTGTATATATATATCACGCAAAAAAAAATACGTGAGTTCTTGCCCTCTTTTCTTGAGCTTGTTCTTCCCCTTCCCCACAAACACAGAATTTTGTAGATTGGAAGATTAAGATGGCTGACTGTGGATACCTATAATTTGGCTAGGTCTTAAGAGCCTATTAAGGCTCCAAAAGCCCATAAAAAGAGCCCATATAGAAGTCAAAATGAGTCAGTCAAGGCAATAAGACTATAAGTCAAGATAAGCTTTAGAATAAAGGAATGGCATTTTTGTAATAAAGAGTTTGTGGGACACATGTCAGGATAATATGAGAGAGAAATCTCTATAAATATCAAGGGAAAAGTGCTTGGAAAGGGGATCTCACAATTTTGGTTTTTTTTTTCTCTCTCTCTCTCTCTCTTTCTCTCTCATGGCAAAGGGGCTGTTGTGGTTAGGAGGAGGCCTCGAACCTACGGTATTAACATTTGGCGACCACAGGCGGAGCCTATTCTCTAACCCAGCAGTCAGCAGCGCTCTAAGAAGTTTGTACCCTTAACCACGTCTATATCGCCAGCCGCCGTCATCAAACCCCACCTGCGCCCATCTCACTTCGTTAAATTGTAGCTTTGCCCGCATCTGTCACTTTTCTCCGCGTTTATCTCTCTTACATGTTCTCACACATTCCGCGCCTATCACAAAGCAGCTGACAGTGACATCCACTCGTATCATTTTGAGTGCTTTCTTTTACACTTCACGTCCCCATTTGGGCCCTCCAACAACAACCATTCTCTCGGAATTTTTGTTTCTCCCTTCCACGCGTCTACTGCCATCAGCTTTACCTCACTACTCGCAAGCCACGTACATTAAAGTCTTATTCAAATACCGCTAGCGCTCACCTTGCTCCTCTAAGTCCGCCATCGTCAAAAAGCGCTCATCATCAAAGCTTACCAGGTCTCACCCGCGCCCATCTCCCTCGTCTGCGTTTACGACCGTCAAAGGAGAGCATATCCAATCATAGCGGCGTTGTCTCATTCCCACATCCCGGCCATACTCGGTCCGCGATTCATGCTTCTCCTGTGACGATACAAGCACCACTTCTGCCTCGGCCTAGAGGATTCCCCAATACGCCGGCCGCTCTTTTCCGTGTCTAAGCTAAGTATTCTCTTCTCATTCCCTATTTCACTCGAGTGCATGCTTTGGTTTGAAATTTCGAATCACAATCAGCAGCACATTAATTTTAATATCACTGTTAATTTGCTCTTGGACAATCACATTCGACAAGCGCGTACGACATGACCGCGTCAGTCTTACAGTAAATTCAAACTTTTCCCGCCAAAATATAGCTCAGTTTTTAACCTCGTCCACTTTTTCATTATTTTTCATTAAATTAAGCTAACACCTCCGTCAAATTCAAACTTTTCCCGCCAAAACATAGCTCAGTTTTTAACCTCGTCCACTTTTTCATTATTTTTCATCAAATTAAACCCCCCGAAATAATCTGCTCCAGCACCACAACACCGCTACATCAAAGAACCGAGTAAAGGAAACCATTCAATCGACTATCAAAGGTGAAGCCGGAAACCCACCTCGGCGATAGACGCAGACACATGGAAAGAGAGCCATCCCTACGGTACCTGTTATATATCCATGGCGGAAAAGAGGAGAATGGATGAAGCTAAAAACAAGAAGAATGTGAGAACACAGAAGACAAGACATGCGCCTACTATTTATCCCAGATGCAATTGAGAAAGACAAGCGCCTACTTATCTTCATTCAGTGAAACACACAACATGCAAACAAACATCACCTACCCTACCACCCAGCATCTCAATCTTGCTCACCGCTTTTCACGCCATCACTCATCCATGCCCGCTATCTTCTCAGACGCCGAGATCCTAAATTGGCCGAGCCTACACCTTTTCTCCGCGCCTATCTCACCGCGCCACCTGTATTACCACTTACTTTCTGACAACACCAGCGCCGAGTTTTCCTTATTCTCCGCCTACACGGCTACACCAGTGCCAACCCGCCTTTCGTATACTTTATTCCCCGACCGTGCCGGGACAACCCCTTCACCCTTGTTCTTTGAACTACATAAGTCTTGAGTAATCATAAAGTACCCATCATTACCTAAGTTGCTTTCCTCTTATTCCCCGACTGCAAGTTACACCGACAGTGCCTCTGTCTCCTTCTCCAAAAGACCCGTTTCAACAACAGACACAAACCGGGAAGATAAGTTTCCTTCTCCTTTAAATTCTTGATTCATTAGAATTATAATCTAAATGTAGGTGCAAATTTTACATGGAACTTATCTGATCTAATAATGTCTTTTTAAAACTCACACTTAAAACTAAAGAAAAAGTTTGTAGAAATTGGAGCAGTATTTAATCTATAGATTATCCGAAAATAGTTTATTCTCTGTTCATACTGCCGAGCCACGAAGATGGGACGCGTTATCTGATCACTATCGGCGCGTGTACGGAAGACACGATGGGGGCAATGGTGCCACGTCAAACTTTCAACAAAACAAAAGAGGATAAAATGTTGTTCCCCAGATATACAGAGCAAATGGGTCCTTTGTCTTCGTTTACCATTCCTCACTGTAACTAGTCACGCGCCCAAGCACATGCAGAGGCTACGCCTTTCAACTATACCTACCAGGCCCCACTTATGTAAACCAAAATGAGCTGTTACGGCATAAGCCTGCACAAGAACCGAACCGGAACCGTGGACCGGACCGGAACCGGTGGAACCGATACCCAAAAGAACCGTCCCGCTGGGACCGAGTAAGGTACCGGTTCAGATTTTTAGAACCGATAAATCTTGGTTACAGATACCGGTTCTAATCAAGTCCCGTACCTGTCCTGTACCGAGTACCGATTAATCTAAATCCATCAAATAATCTCAGATCCTAGCCGTCCACTCTAACATATATGCCTTAAAAATCACTAGCCACACACGCCCACACCCCATACCAAACTGTTCTTTCTCTCTGCGATTCTTCTTTTTCTTCGTCTTCTTCAATACAATAGAGACAGCCACCATCACTACCAACAGCCACCGCGGTACTGCCTCAACCACCACCACCAAGAACAACAAAAGCAGCCAATACAATACCAGAGAAGAAAGAGATCTCCAATCAAACAAGAAAACCACAAGATCATAAAGATTCGTTAATGGAAGTTTTCGAAGTATTCCAAGAACAGATTGCTCCTCCTACTAGTACTACTGATTCTAATCAGTTTTCTTTATTACAAACATCATCGTCGTCATCATCACCAACAAGCTCGGTATCTGAACCTTTGATTTCGTATAATAATCATGTTGATTTGTTCGGTATCTGAACCTTTGATTTCGTATAATAATCATGTTGATTTGTAATTGTAATTAATATTGATATTGAAACTGATATATATTTGTTTTGGAGTTAATATTGAAACTGATTGGATCTGAAATTGAAAGTTCATATCCAAATTATTTAGATATGTTCCTGTAATTGAAACTGAATTTGATAGGGTAAAAAACCGGAACCGTACTGTACCGGACCGGAACTGAATGGTACCGGAACCGAAGGTACCGAGGACGGTACCGGTTCTAAATCTCAGAACCGAGCATAGGGAGGTACAGGTACTCGGTATTGGCAAGAACCGAGGCCGACCGTACCGTGTGCAGGCTTATTACGGCATGTACGCGCCTATGATATACTCAAACGCTTCTGCTTACCCATCCTTAAAAAGTACAAACGCAGATATGGTGAGAACCAGCTCCAACTTCCACGTATGTGCTACAGCTGCAACTTGCGCCTCTGCCCAACCAATAAACGAGTGCTCTACCAATCAGCGCGGCATCATTGGTAATCTTAAACCACTTTCCTCTGTTTTTAGCATTTGATACTTAGCCTGTTACTCTATTACATATGTTTGCCTGATAATCATGAATGTGCGCGTGAACCCCAGTTCGTATACACACGATTCACCCAAATATGGCTCACATGCTTAGCGTTAGAACGTATGAGCACACACACCCACTCGTACAGAATATCAAAGCATTATAATGTTTTACCTCTATCAAACATAGGAAAACCCAATACTGACACTATTCATATGTATATCATATCATTTCTACACTCTACATCATGAATACTTGTTAATCGAAGCACGCAACACCCATGTAAAATTGCTCAGCTCTATACGCCACCCCTTTAGCTTGTCGGCCATGATAAAAATTTAAATACTTGTATTATTCCGAGTACTTGTTATGCGCGTCCTGATTAAATGATCTGTCAACGCTCGTTCATGTCCATTGCAAATTTAGTATTCATCAGCGTGTTAGTGCTTTCATGTATAGTTTGTTAATACATGGAGATGGGAATTTTTTATATGTAATCAATATCTTATTATTTTATGACTGTACATTTTTTATTCAATTACATTCTCAGTATGCTCGCCTTAAAATATGATTATCGATTGCAATCCACCCTAGACATCCATTATACCAACTCTATGCAACACATTTATTGGAACACGCTCGGTGGTCCGCCTAATACGCGGCCACTCTAAGACAGGCGTTATACCAATGATTATATAACAAATTTATTGGAACACGCTCGGTGGTCCGCCCGATACGCGGCCACTCTA
>JAJJMA010100437.1:0-12452 GCA_023529015.1 Papaver nudicaule
CCACAAATACTGTGAGTACAAGAATGAATGAGACAGATTCGGTGCCAAGTGTCCATTACAATGGTTTGCTTGCAAACTGTTAGTTGGATATGGATGAATCTAAAGGAGTACTCTTGAGCAAAGAGTCCATGGATTACAGCTGAGGACGTACACACGTCTAAGTTCTGGCTAAGCCCAGTACTTCCAGCGGAATCCAGATTTGACGAAATCTGACAGGCGGACGGTTCACGAACCGGTTCGCAAACTAGAAACTCGGAAATCTTCTGAGTTCCAAAGTGACTGAACATTTCGCGAACCGGTACGCGAATCCATGTTGGTCACTTTGTTGGTGTCGGATTTAGTGGATATTCTTTCAGAATTTCACTTGAGTCAAACTCTAAACTCCTTTATCTCTTAGATGGACCTGTATATCACAGAATATCTTTTGTGTTCCATCTAACGATCCTCAATGAGTCAATAAGATAAGATTATCTCTGGTCTGTTGGATTTCTATCTTGAAGTGTTTTTGAGCTAACAAAACACTTGGCAGATAATGATAAAAAGAATTCCAATTGAGATTAATCTCTATTACTTGGTTATCAAGTTTAGGGTATCCTTAACTTGGGGACAAGTAATTGATTGCTTTATTCCAAAGCAACCTATCTTATTGAGTGATATATAAATAGAGGTGTCTACGGACAAATACCGCAAGCATCAAGCATACGTGAAGGTCCTTAGGGAAGGTAGCGTAAACTCTTTTCACTTCGGTGAACGCTTGTTGTGGTATAGTCATCCTCTATAGGTTGCATCTCCTCTGGGAACTCCCTACGACTATAAAAGACTTCTCTTGAGAGTTGGGAAGCACAGGTAGGAGATTGAGACCATATTTGGTTGAAATCGGATTAACCTGTAACCTTGGTAACCTGATCACGTTCTTGTCTATTCCATAGTCCGTCTCTTCTGCTATACGGCTATTCAAGAACTGATACGTTACTCAACAAGGTTGGAAAGGTAGCAACGCACGGCTGCACTCGGTGTTGTAAGACCTAGTTAGCTCCAGTTATACAAGTTTCTTAAGTGATTCTTCGTGTATAACTGAGGTAGAGATAAGTTGGGCATAGCTTACTCGGTTTGCTTGTCAGCCCCGATTTGTGAAGTAGATTTCCGTATGACCTGGATTTAACAATCCGAAGGAAGTCAACTTGTGTGTGGTAAACTGATAGAGGACAGTTAGACCATACGTCAACAATTAGGTTGCAAAGCCAGTATTGCTGACACAAGCCTTTGACAGCGGTCAAAGCAACTCCTAGGCCTGTAAAGGACGTCAGCTGGGGGAATCAAGTGCGTGACGATCTGTGGGGGATCTAGAGACGTAAGGAGTGCGACAGTAGCCAATTCGCTTGGAGGGCTTGAGTTGGTCTCTGCTACATCCCATACCGAAGTCTTATAGTAGGCTAGTGTTTGTAGTCAGTTTGTACTGGGCGGTGTTCAATCTGGACGAGGTCCCGAGGTTTTTCTGCAAGGCAGTTTCCTCGTTAAAAAAATCTCTGGTGTCTTGTGTGCTTTTACTTTCCGCATTATATCTCTGATAGTATAATTAAAGCACCAAGTAGTACGTTATCCAATAACTGTAGAGTTTAACTCCAAAGTCCCAACTTTGTAGAGTTGATCCCCAAGATCACAACTCCAGTTATTAGAGTTTGGATATTGATTTTTGAGATCGTCCAAACTTAAACCATAAGACTCACGAGCCAAAACAAAAAGTTGGTAGTATTTCGGTACCCCTCCTTTTTCACCTTTGCATAATCTTCTATACGCCAGCAAGCAAGCTCCCTCGGGTCAGTTACTTTTGAAATGCGTATATATTTTCTTTCGGACTAGCATTTTAGTGAGACTTACACATCTTCTTAGTTGAATTCCTCGCATATACTTCATCTTATGGACATCGATATATATCATTCCAATTGGGAATTCGTGCTTGGGTACTTCTATCTCGTTTTCTATGCTGCACTTCAAAAAACAACAAAAATCTCAGTTTGCATAATATTAATTGTTTTCTTTGGTCTAATTCAGTTTACTAAAACTGCATTGTGTGCAACTTTGCTAACATAAATGACCAAATATGCATTTGAACTCTTACTAATAGCAGCACATATTGAGCATACTATTCATAGCTCAACAAAAACAAAGGCAAATAGGTTCATTTGAGAAGTTGTAAAATCGTTACTATTAATATTTATTTAGTGTTAGCCCTGACAGTCCCGTGCTTCGAACGCATGGGGTAACTTTATCTACTGATACATGTATCTGACTCTCATGGTAGATAATTCATTTTTATGGTAGTTGTTCAAATGAATTGTTGTTTCATATAGTCGTCTGGCATTTTTCAGGTGCATCCTCTAGAAATGTTAGAGCAGTTATCATCAGCTTTGTACTACTCCCTCCGTCCCACATAAATTGAGCTAGTTCTATTTTGATTTTGTCCCACATAAATTGAGCTAGTTCTATTATATAGACCATGTTTCTAATCTTACCCTTTAAATTGATTATTGTTATGAAACTTAGTATGATAAATATTTATAATTTCATAGTCATGTTTGTACTCGTTGCGTAGGTGTTTTAAAATGCTTTTTAATGATATAAATTTTACAAAGATACGTGCCATAATTTGAGAGATATGTCGTTTCTAAATTTTACTATCATATATTTATAAGGGTATAATTGAAAAAAACAGTAAAAAGCTAATCTCTGTCTTCCTTGCCTTAATAATTGTGCAAATCCCAACTAGCTCAATTTATATGGGACGGAGGGAGTATTAATTACTTTGAATACCATGCTACCAGAATATTGTGTGCGAGTATTGGTTACACATTAGCATTTCTTTAATGTAGCTAAAGCTATGACTTTGACTGTAAGAGATGATTATCAAAAAGGAAATTGATCGGAAACTTGGTCTTACTTGGCATTGTATTGTCGGTCTTTATTTTGGTATCACTTTCACATTGCTGTTTTCTTTAATGAATTTTATTTGTCTGTGGAATTACTTAGTAAATATGGAGTGGAATTTGGAACAGTCTGTTTAGAGAAATTCATCTTAGCATGGTAATAGTTTTGAGGGATTTTTTTTTCCTCTATCTACGTTAGCTTCAGTATGCTATCTCTGAAAAAAATGTGATTAAATCAACTATAAAGATAGGGACGACACTTCCTTAAACGAATTGATATCTCTGTCAAAATGGTGGAGTTTCTCTTTCTACGTTAGCTACGTCTATGTGGTATCTTTCGACTAATGACTGTTTCAGTGTATTTGGATTGCTTAAAGGTATGTTAAGCGAAACTTGGGAAGGTAAGTTAATTATTCTATAAGTTTGGCTACCGATTCCTTCATTTTTTTTGGTTACAAATATACTTATATGTCTCATTTATATGGTTTCAGATTTATCCACCGACGATAAGATATCAAGTGGCCTACTTTGTTGGGGATGAACCCTCCAGTCCTTTGTTGGGCATCTACTGCTCATGTAAGACTGCTTTTTGCCTAAATTTTTGTATAGAAATGCATCCACTATGCTGTTCTAACGAAAGTGCAGTGTGATTGAATGTGCACGGTTTTCATTTTACTTTATCATCAAGGAAGAGAAAAATATTTAGCCTATGACTAACAAACATTTTTTTTTTTTTAAATGCGACTGTTATTTCGGTTTGCTAACTGATGGTATATGATATATGCGAAAGTAGTGATTAAACACTCAGGGTTGTAAGGTTCATATGTATGACTAATTTTATTGACTATAGTTAGTAAGTTTCAGCATCATGGTGTTTGTAGGGAATGGGGACATTTTTAAAAATCTATGAGAACTCTTGGGGTACATTTCACGTTATATAAGAAAGCAATTGATAGGAACTGCAGGAATAATAACTAGGCACTATCAGTTTGGCTCAAGTATGTGTTAAACATAGATGGTTTTATCACCTATCCGATGAATTTTGAAAATATATTATATTAATTATTTGAGTTTAGAAACTACCCAGCTAACCAGCTCAGTTCTTTCCTTTATAATTGCTTCATTCGTTAGTACTAACACTATGTTCGCTAAATGCAGAGATGGCGTGAACCTCTTCTTCTTGCAAGCTTTATCCGAACTTTCATTAAGCATCTCATTTTGAGTTAAAACCTGACTTAGTTTGGCGTGCACCATTTTTGTTTCTGCTTGCTAACTTTGAATTTGATTAGTGGACTTAGCAACAGTCCATGTCTCAAAGTTTCAAAACTGAAATAGTCATAACAAGTTTCTTTTTTGTATCGCAATTACCGCATCAGTTTGCATTATTTGTAAGAATTACAGTAAATTTCATATGGCGACATCTTACATGTTCATAGACTTTATGCTTATAATCTGATCATTCCTCTAAATATACATGTTTCAGTTGTTTCATTTAAAGTGAAAAATGAAGGTGGTCACTGGATAAGGGCAATTCCTATACCTGGCACATTTGTATGCAACACCAGTGGTATGGATATGGTCTTAATATTTTTGTGTTTGTTTTTTTCCTTTAATAAAGCATCCCGTGACAATCGGCCAAAAAATTAATCATCGGTGAGCGCACCAGCAAAAAATTAATCAACAAACTGTTGCTACCACAACCTCTCAGTTTATTATTCATTGTTTGTTTTTCCGCCTTCATTATGCGAAGGTACCAACAAATATTGAAAGAGTGGGAAACGACTACGAGAGTTGACAGCTTTACAAGTGGTAGCAACTTGCATATTGTCCGGGACAGGCCTGCAATATCGCTTTTTGTTTAAAACAACGAGGTTTAGAGATCACCAACAAGTTTTCTTGACTGGTGGAAACAAGTACAGTTCTCCTGGAGAGAAGGATGAGCTTCATACTCTTGGTAATTTTTACATATCGTCTCAGCCTTTTGCTATAGTAGTCTCTGTATATATATAAATATATTAGTCTCTGCATATGAAACTAGAGATACAAATTAAATGAAACAATGTATGAGTCATGGGCCAAAGACTGTATGAGAATAAGTTGTTCTTTTTTTGTTTGATCCGCAAATAAGTTGTTCTTTAGTTGTTAAAAATAAAACTCTTGAATTTACGTTTTTCTGAAATTTACTTAAACCTGCAGGCTTACTTCCCGATTGACTCTTAATATGTGAAAAACGTTTTTGTTAGGGCATTGTCCGGTCAAACCCACTAGCGTTGGTATGTCAAGCTGGTTGTCAGTTTTAGGTGTCAAAACACAATTCTTGATTTAGCCTACTAGAGTTTAGATTTCGGAATTGGGATATAGACTAAGTAGTAGAGACCTTAAAGACGAAGACTGTGAAGACAAAGAAGACATCAATTATTCTTCATCGACAAAAGGTTAGTAGGAGTTATGACTTTTATGGAAATTCTTCTATTCTACTTTCTCTATCTTTCGAAATAGTTGGCTACTTTAGTAGTGATATTAATAGCGATTGAGATCGTGTTCTTGTCTACATGACCATGTGTTATGTTGGTATTTGTTCCCACAAATACTAAGCTTACAAGAATGCATAAGATAGATTCGATACCATTTGTCCATTGCAATGGTTTGCTTGCTAATCACTTTTTGGATATGGGTGAATCTAAAGGAGTACTCTTGAGCAAGAGTCCAGTGGATTACAGCTGAGGACGTCTAACACGTCTAAGTACTGGTTAAGCCTAGAACTTCCAGCGGGTCCAGTTAAACCCTAATCTGAATGGCGGATGGTTCCCGAACCGTACGTGAACATAAACTCGGAAATTCTCCTGAGTTCCAAAGTGTCGTTTTGTACTCGTACCTACGTGAACCTCAAAATCGATATTTTTGGCTGTGATTCAGATGGACGGTTTGCGAACCGTCCCTAGTGAATATTCTCTGAGATTTTCACTCGGGTTAAACTCTAAACTCCTTTATCTCTTAGTTGGACTTGGTTATTACGAAATATCTTCTGTGGTCAATCTAACGGTTCTCAATGTGTCAATAAGATAAAAATTATCTCTGGTCTGTTGGATCTCTATCTTGAAGTGTTTTTGAGCTAACAAAACACTTGGCAGATAAATGATAAAAGATTTCCAATTGAGATAAATCTAGGTTACTTGGTTTGCAAGTTAGGGTTTCCTAAACTTGTGGAACAAGAAACTAGTTGCTTAATTTCAAAGCAACCTATCTTATTGAGTGCTATAAATAAAGGTGTCTAAGGACGAATACAGCAAGCATCAAGCATACGTGAAGATTCCTTAGGGAAGAGATCGTAAAACTCTTTTCACCTCGGTGAATGCTTGTGTGGTATAGTCATCCTCTATTAGGTAGCAGTTCCTCTTGGGATTTTACCTACAACTATAAAGACTTCTCTTGAGAGTTGGGAAGCACAGGTAGGAGATTGAGACCTTAGTGGTTGAAATCGGAGTAACCTGTAACCTTGGTAACCTGATCACGTTCTTGTCTGGAAAAGGAGGGGTACCGAAATACGACCAACTTTTCGTTTGGGCTCGTGAGTCTTATGGTTAGGTTTGGACGATCTCAAAAATCAATATCCAAACCTAAATAACCGGAGTTGTGATCTAGGGATCAACTCGACAAAGACAAGTCTTTGGAGTAAACTCGACGGTTATGGATAACGTACTTCTTGTGTTTGATTTTAATTATATTTCAGAGTTTATATAATTGCGGAAAGGAAAAGCACACAAGACACCAGAACATTTTTTTAACGAGGAAACTACCTTGTAGAAAAACCTCGGGACCTCGTCCAGATTGAACACCGCCCAGTACAAACTGACTACAAACTCTAGCCTACTATAAGACTTCGGTCTGGGATGTAGCAGAGAGCAACTCAAGCCCTCCAAGCGAATTGGATACTGTCGCACTCCTTACGTCTTTAGATCCCCCACAGATCGTCACGCACTTGATTCCCCCAGCTGACGTCCTTTACAGGCCTAGGAGTTGCTTTGACTGATGTCAAAGGCTTGTGTCATCAATACTGGCTTTGCAACCTAATTGTTGACGTATGATCGAACTGTCCTCTATCAGTTTCTCATACACAAGTTGATTTCCTTCGGATTGCTCCAGGTCATACGGAAATCTACTTTACAAATCAGGGCTGACAAGCAAACCGAGTAAGCTATGCCCAATTTGTCTCTGCCTCAGTTGTACACGAAGAATCAGTAGAAACTTGTACAACCGGAGCTAACTAGGTCTTACAACACCGAGTGCAGCCGTGCGTTGCTACCTTTCAACCTTGTGTGTAACGTATCAGTTCTTGAATAGCCGTATAACACAAGAGACGGACTATGGAATAAAGAAGAACGTGATCAGGTTACCAAGGTTACAGGTTAATCTGATTTCAACCAAATAAGGTCTCAATCTCCTACCTGTGCTTCCCAACTCTCAAGAGAAGTCTTTTATAGTCGTAGGGAGTTCCCAGAGGAGCTGCAACCTATAGAGGATGACTATACCACAACAAGCGTTCACCGAAGTGAAAAGAGTTTACGATCACTTCCCTAAGGACCTTCACGTATGCTTGATGCTTGCGGTATTTATCCGTAGACACCTCTATTTATAGCACTTTTGCTTTGGAATAAAACAATCAATTACTTGTCCCACAAGTCAAGGAAACCCTAAACTTGCCAACCAAGTAATAGAGATTAATCTCAATTGGAATTCCTTAACATTTATCTGCCAAGTGTTTTGTTAGCTCAAAAACACTTCAAGATAGAAATCCAACAGACCAGAGATAATCTTTATCTTATTGACTCACTGAGGATCGTTAGATGGACCACAAAAGATATTTTCGTGATATACAAGTCCACCTATGAGATAAAGGAGTTCAGAGTTTAACCTGAGTGAAATTCTGGAAGAATATTCACTTAATCTGAATACCAGCCAAAGTAACCGAAACCTAGGTTCGCGAAATGTTCAGTCACCTTGGAACTCCGGAGAAATCCGAGTTTCTGGTTTGCATACCGGTTCGTGAACCGTCCGCCATTCAGATTAGGCCAAACTTGGATTCGCTGGAAGTTCTGGGCTTAGCCAGGACTTAGACGTGTGTACGTCCTCAGCTGTAATCCATTGGACTCTTGCTCAAGAGTACTCCTTTAGATTCACCCATATCCAACTAATGATTTGCAAGCAAACCATTGCAATGGACAAATGGTATCGAATCTATCTCATTCATTCTTGTACTCATAGCATTTGTGGGAACAAATACTAGTCATGACACAAGGCCATGTTAGACAAGAATACGATCTCAATCGCTATGATCACTACTAAAGTAGTCGACTATATTTCGAAATAATAGAGAAAGTAGAATAGAAGAATTTCCATAAAAGTCATAACTCCTACTAACCTTTTGTCGATGAAGAATAATTGATGTCTTCTTTGTCTTCACAGTCTTCGTCTTCAAGGTCTCTACTACTTTTTCAATTGGTATCAGAGCCGGTGAACACGCAAAAGGCGTAACTGTCTGTGTTTATCGCGGCTTGTGAGTAATGGACCCTAGTACTAACTCTACTCCAGAGGACACCACTCCAACACACTCATACACAACTGGTTCAACACCATCGTGTGGAGAACAACCAACAGAGGTTGTCAATTTGAGTAATAATCCTTACTCTTTCATTCTGTCAGATGACTCTGATTCAGATCTTGAAAGAGGTGCATCTAAGGAAAGTAGTGGACTCATTAAGTTCATGAAATTTCAGGTTTATGAAATCTCACGACTAAAAGCCAAGGTTAATTCCCTTTTGGATAAAGTCAATGAACAAGAATCCTTGGTTATGTCCCTAACCACTGAGATCTCACTACTAAAGAGGAGAAGTCATACATCTGACCTTACACTGAAAAGTGTTAATCCTTAAAACCCCACCAGTTCAGAATCTGGAAAATCTGAACTCATGATTGCTCATGAAAAAATTGAAGAGTTAACGGGAGAAATTGATCGGCTCAAATCAGTCTCTGAAAAACCCGAAAACAATCAGTCGAAAAAAACAAGAACTCGTCGTGGTAAAACTGTTGGAAAAAAGGTGACATCTTCCAGCACCTCTGACAAGGTGACTAATTCCCCATATCATTCTGATGATAACAGTACCCACAAAAAGAGTTTTAGTGAAGGGAAACATGAGAAATCATGTAGTTTCTGTAAAAAGAAAGGACACCTTCAGACTGAATGCAATAGCCAAAAGAGGACAAAACGAGTTGCTCAACTCCAACACACATTGAATCTCGTATTAAAAAATGTGTCTGAACTCTCTAAGTCTTACCCAGGGACAAGGTATAAGACAGATAGGAGAAGATCCTCACCTATGACCGAAAATCATAGTAGAGCTATTCCATACTCTAGAAGAAAACCTCAGGAAATGGAGAACAGGATGCCTGTCTCAACCATGACCACTAAGAGGTGGATTCCCAAGAGAGAAAACTCTGAGAGAAATCAACCTCAAACCTCCAATGATATGATAAGCCTGAATAATCTGAATAAGATGTTATCAGGATATACTATGCTCAATGAAGACCTTGGAAAACACGTTCATGGAGCCAGGAAATTATCTAGAAGTTCATCAGATACGGAGCCATATCTCATTGATAATAACTTCTATGATAACTTTGGAGGAAAAAAGAAGATCGAGGAGATCTAAACGAAGGTTTAGATCAGGTGAGTATCTCAATACTCACCCCAACGCTCAAACTAGAGTGTTCAAAACAATTTCCTTGTCCTAATACTGAAGGATAAGGAAATATGAGATCAGGGAAGAAAAAGAAACCCTGATGATGATCAGTACCACTCAGAATAGGCACCTGAGTGATCAAAGATGGTTAAGTCAAAAACCATGTTGAGAAAACGTATAAAGACACTTATCCAGGCTGACGTGTTCAAAAAACTTGATTCATACGGTTCACAAACCGTCAGAAGTGTTTTTCTGTACAAAAACTCAATTACGGGGAACTCAGTGTTTATCTGCGAAAAAGAGTCACTCAAATCTCAGAATAGATTACTTTATTGTTATCTAAAACACAAACACAAACCCAAGGGACTCTGGGTGTGTAAAATTGTGTGAGATATTTGAGTCAATCCTTTCTTGGTATTTCTATATAAATACCACAATACTTGAGGAATAATTATTCAAGTATTTTCTGAAAAAGCAGGGGTACCGAAATACAACCAACTTTTCGTTTGGGCTCGTGAGACTTATGGTCAGATCTGGACGATCTCAAAAATCAATATCCAGATCCGTTAACCTGAGTTTGGATCACAAAGATCAGTCCAACGCAAGACAGGGTCTTGGTAAATCCAATGAATGGATTAAGGACAACGATCAGGTTTATTAATAACGTACTTCTTGTGTTTGTTTTAATTATATAATCAGAGAATATAATGCGAAAAGTAAAGCACACAAGACACCAGAGATTTTTTTAACGAGGAAACAACGACCTGTAGAAAAACCTCGGGACCTCGTCCAGATTGAACACCGCACAGTACAAACTGCCTACAAACACTAGCTTACTATAAGACTTCGGTTTGGGATGTAGCTGAGACCAATTCCAACCGTCCAAGCGAACTGGCTACTGTCGCACTCCTTATGTCTTTGGATCCCCCACAGATCGTCATGCACTTGATTCCCCTAGCTGACGTCCTTTACAGGCCTAGGAGTTGCTTTAACCGCTGTTAAAGGCTTGTGTCAACAATTCCGGCTTTGCAACCTCAATTATCGACTGTATGTTTGAATTGTCCTCTACCAGTTTGACATACACAAAGTGACTTCCTTCGGATTGCTCCAGATCATACGGAAATCTACTTACAAGCGGGGGCTGACAAGTAAACCGAGTAAGCTATGCCCAACTTGTCTCTACCTCAGTTGTACACGAAGAATCACTTAAGAAACTTATACAACTGGAGCTAACTAGGTCTTACAACACCGAGTGCAGCCGTGCGTTGCTTCCTTTCAAAAACCCTGTATGTAACGTATCAGTTCTTGAATGGCCTTATATCAGAAGAGAAGGACCGTAGAATATACAAGAACGTGATCAGGTTACCAAGGTTACAGGTTACTCCGATTTCAAGTTTCAGCCACTAAGGTCTCAATCTCCTACCTGTGCTTCCCAACTCTTAAGAGAAGTCTTATAGTCGTAGGTAAATCCCAAGAGGAACTGCTACCTAATAGAGGATGACTATACCACAACAAGCGTTCACCGAAGTGAAAAGAGTTTTAAGATCTCTTCCCTAAGGAATCTTCACGTATGCTTGATGCTTGCGGTATTCGTCCTTAGACACCTCTATTTATAGCACTCAATAAATAGGTTGCTTTGGAATAAAGCAACTAGTTTCTTGTTCCACAAGTTTAGGAAACCCTAACTTGCAAACCAAGTAACCTAGATTTATCTCAATTGGAAATCTTTTATAATTTATCTGCCAAGTGTTTTGTTAGCTCAAAAACACTTCAAGATAGAGATCCAACAGACTAGAGATAATCTTTATCTTATTGACACATTGAGAATCGTTAGATTGACCACATAATATATTTCGTGATAACCAAGTCCAACTAAGAGATAAAGGAGTTCAGAGTTTAACCCGAGTGAAAATCTAAGAGAATATTCACTTGGGACGGTTCGCAAACCGTCCATCTGAATCACAGCCAAAAGTATCGATTTTGAGGTTCACGTACGCGTACAAAACGACACTTTGGAACTCTGGAGAATTTACGAGTTTCTGTTCACGCACGGTTCGGGAACCATCCGTCGTTCAGATTAGGGTTTAACTGGACCTGATGGAAGTTCTGGGCTTAACCAGTACTTAGACGTGTTAGACGTCCTCAGCTGTAATCCACTGGAATCTTGCTCAAGAGTACTCCTTTAGATTCACCCATATCCATCAAGTGATTTGCAAGCAAACCGTTGCAATGGACAAATGGTATCGAATCTATCTCATGCATTCTTGTAAGCTTAGTATTTGCGGGAACAAATACCAACATAACACATGGTCATGTAGACAAGAACACGATCTCAATCGCTATTAATATCAATACTAAAGTATCCGCTTATTTCGAAAGATAGAGAAAGTAGAATAGAAGAATTTTCATAAAAGTCATAACTCCTACTAACCTTTTGTCGATGAAGAATAAATGATGTCTTCTTTGTCTTCACAGTCGTCGTCTTCAAGGTCTCTACTACTTAGTCTATATCCCGATTCCGAAATCTAAACTCTAGTAGGCTAAATCAAGAATTGTGTTTTGACACCTAAAACTGACAACCAGCTTGACATACCAACGCTAGTGGGTTTGACCGGACAATGCCCTAACAATCTCCCCCTTTGTCAATTTTAGTGACAAAACCAATTTACATATGGATTCAAAAGATATACAATTAAGTACTAACCAGATGTATCTTGATTTCTTGAATTCTTCAACTTCTCCCTTGAGTCTTGATGTGTTCATTGAACTCTTGTTGATGAATCCGTAGACA
>JAJJMA010100447.1:0-10027 GCA_023529015.1 Papaver nudicaule
CCATTGGCGTTCCTGCCATACTACCAGATACATCACAGATTGCAAGAGAGTCATTCAGCTTTCCTATTTTCGACGTATCATCCACCATTCTTCGCCATTGTAGCTCAGCGACATTAGAATCAGCATTCTCGTCGTTTAAAGACGCGATGATCTCATGAGGTAGCAATGCACCAGCAGCAATCTTTGTCTCTCCTTTTTTAACTCTCTCTAGATACTCATTGAACCTTTCTTTATCATGTTCCTCGAAGAAACTCTTGTACTTCTTCATAGCGACAGACGGAACACGACTGTATACAAGTAATGGGATTGGGACGCAAGGTTTTTTTATTACGTAGGGTACAAGCAATGGTTAAACAAACCTAATAAACTGTATGGCAATTGAATTCAGTATATATAGCTTAACTATTTCTATAACTAGCGTAATCTAAATATGGATGGAACTCTAAAAAAAAGAACTACCATAAATAAGGAAACCAGTATTAGTATCGTAACAGACTTGAGCTCTTGATAGACGAATGTCTTGGTGGAACAGTACTATGAGAATGAACAGTAGATTTTCTATGCTCAACTATTATCTCTGTGTGTACATTTTCATCTGTAGGCCATCCTAACAATTAGGGCGGGAACTGAATAGGTTGGCAGCTTGTATTGCTTCACATCTTTGCTTTGATGACTAATCTTTCTCTAGCCATCCTAAAATTCTTTGCACAAAAGTTGTGTTCATCCAACATTGCAATCAAATTCCGAATGACTTCTACATCCAACTGGTCTTCTTTTTTCGTGAGAGGAGTTTTTTCTTTTTTCTTTTTTTTTTTCCACTGAATTTTCAAATTCTGGAGGTTCAAAAAAGATATATTTTCTTCTTTAAGGTTTTTGTGCCATATATGTATCATAAATGTATAGTTGTGAAAAAACCGGCTTAATAGGCACCAGTGAACCAATTTTATGATGATTTTGACCATGGATTACATATGACCATGGTTCGCCAGGTATCTCCTTCTGGAGGAAATATCATGCATAAGTTTTAAAACATAAAGTTAAACTTTGCTAACTATCTAATTTAATTAGCGTTTTCATAGAAGGAGTAAGCCATCTTTCCACTCTATCAGAACAGACTCAAAAAGGAATTACCAGGACAAATCCCTGCATTAAGAGACGGAAGAATAAATAAAAATTAGTCATTTTTTTTTTTTTTTTAGTCATTAGAAATGAAATTTGAAACTGATTTTCAAGGTTGTCCAAAACTTACTCTTCAGTAACAAAGATACAGCACTCTGAAAAGAACCTAAAACTACCAAATTCTCGTTCCAGAAAATCATAGGAAAACACTATTTCCTAGTTCACACATCCCGAATCATCCAAATCAACGATTTTCCATCCTCCCTCCTTGGTTTATGAGACACAAAACCCATCATCCATTCATAACCCATACATTAAGTGGTGGTGTGGTGGAGACGATTGATGGAGGAGGAATCTGGCTGTGCGCCGCCGCAACTTGTTTGGAGAGTGTTTGGTATTGTTTTGATTAGTGAAGTACTGCAGTGAACCTTAACGCTTTATATAGGAGCACAAAATGGCCCATGAGACCGGGCACGGTATTAGCCCACATGTGGTAGTCTCGGTGGCCCACGTGGTAATTAGTGTATGCTTTTTGTAACTGAGAAACCTACACAGGACACACACCATGACAAGTGTGAAAAAGATAAGTGAAGGTAGTTAACAATATATGCACAAAAGAGATTTAGACTTTTAATTCTAGAAATCAAATTGGTTACCATGATTAAGAATCTACCAAATGAACAATGTAAAAGTGATTTGTTCATGTATCAGCCTGCCTAAACGACAAATCAAAAAACTTTAACACTTGAGCCTTTTGAAAAAACAATCCCATTGAGTACAACTTTTTTTTCTCTACAACCTTTTCTCTAGGGATTAACAGTTATCTTCAACGATTAGCAGTTATCTTCAACTTTTTTATTGAATTTCTTATAACTATTTTATAAGTTCTGCCCGGATTTTAATCTAGGTTAATATCCGGGTAGAATATTCTATCTATGTATATATATTTAAATAAAACAAATTGCATTTAGCAATTTACTGTGATAGTATGGCAATTTGAATGCCATGACGGTCTCTCATACCTCTTGGAGGGCTTTCGATTTCGTTTAATCTTTCATTATGATAAGAGATTACAGAATTCGATGGTGAATTTGGACATATTACTTCTTTTATGGAAGCATCATATCTTCTCGGAGAGTATCCATCGAGATGGTCATAAACCATCAGAAGATTTCGATTCTCCTTTCGGTCTACATATATTTTGTACACAACTTTGTTTTCGATTTTTTTCGGTTCAAGATTACTGTACTAATCATGTTGTTCGATTTATGGATGTAATTGAATATTATGTATGTAATTATATCTTATTATATGAATGAAAGTTTGGGGTTTCATGTCCCTCGTTCCTTCAAAAAAAATTGTTCTTGTACTATTATGATAAAAACCTTTTCCATCGTCCATGCAGTGGTTTGAAAGACAAATTGATGCGAAGAAGCAGATCCTTAACTATACATAACATGCGCATAATTAGAATTTTTCAATTTATGTGTATTAATTATCAGAATACAATTACAAAGAATATACATACAAAATAAATAAAAAACCGTTCTATAGGATATGACAAGACAACGTGTTTACTTTTATGATAAATTAACTACGTATGGAGTATAATGATTTTCAATATCATGTGTTGGCCCCAAATTGATAATTAAATCGAATTTAAATTTCTTGGCCAGACAATGTAATAAGGAATTTTGTTAAATGGCAAATAAGATTTTCGGAGACGCTCTGATCTTTACATCAAGGGCCACGACCCTAGTAGTGCTTTAAAGTGGGTCAGCCTCCCAGCCTGACAATTTTATTGCGCCTAGTGGCCAGGTTGGTGTTCTTGAGAATTTGATTCAAGATGATCCTGATTTGGCGTTGAGATGATTTTTTGTGATGCTTTGTCATTTTTAACGATTCACGACACGAACATTGAAAAGAGTATCTCTTAAAAGTGACATTTTAGTTTTTATCATAATAGACTCCTCCAGGAAAATTGTATTCGTTTTTCTCTTTCAGTGAAGTATAATGATATTTATTTTACCTGCCTGATTATTTTGATTTCTTAATGCATCGACCGATTCATCTTCTTCCTTGGTTGTTTTAAAGACAAGTTCATATGCTGACGAGAAGATCGCATAAATCTGTGTAGTAGTGAAAAATTGATATTGGAAGAACTCATATTCATCCATACCTAATTGAATGATTTTGAAACTCTCTGCAATATTACTGAAACATATATTTTTCACATTCTTATGTTTTGATAGATTTACTTAAAACACGGGAAATTTTTTCACTTTCTATTGAATGGATTTACTGAAACTTTGTTTTCTTTAATATAAGTGCTTCATGTGCATTTACCATGTTATGTCCAACTTTCTCCCTGGCTAAATCGTGAACCTTTGATCTCTATAGAGTTATGTTTTACATTTTGTCGGTTGGGGGTGATGTATCTAATGCCAACATCGTAAATTGAGTAACGGCGGAACATGCATACTTCAGACCACTACCGGAGGGCATATATTCATGTACTTGACTCATTCTGGGGTACACTAGTGAGTTTCTTTTGTTAGTGACAACATTCCTATAGCATTTTCTCCTTCAATTTGGGGTACAATTAAGCAAGACGTATCCATGGAAATCGCCTAGATTGCTTTCTCTTTCTCCTATAGCATTCCTATAGCATTTTCTCCTTCAATTTGCCTATAAACTGTTTGAGTGTCCGTTTAGGAGAAATCTTGTTCAAACTGGTAAAATTTGGTTCTCATTGTATTTGCGTGGAGGCTGTAGCAATTATTGTTAGTAACCAAGATTGACATAGAATCTTAAGACATTTGAATGTCTTTCTTGGTTACATACTACTCAGTGGTATCACAGAATTGCTTGTTTATTTCTTGAGTATATGCTACACACTAGGCTATAGATTGATCAATTAAATTGTGTAATCTTTGTTAGTGTTAGAGTGTCTAGTTGAGTCGTCATACATGACATCATCTGTTGCTAGAGTCATGTGTGACATCACCTCAGTCTTTAGTGGGATCTGTGTCACCAATGATTGAGTGGAGTCCGTGTCATTACCTACTCATAGGATAAGTCTAGAATATGTTGTTGGATATGCTCTCTCTAGAGTGTTCTTCTCCTTCTATTTATACCTCTTGTTTTGTGTCTTAAGATCATCTTGTAATAATCAAATCAATCAATCTATCAACATCAGTTGAAGTTTTATGATATCTTTCATGGTATCAGAAGCAGCCGCCTAGTGATCCAACTTTTGTTCTTCACTTGGTTTCTCCTTCTAGATCTGTGGGTATCAACAAGTCTCTACCACATCAAAATCTGTACCAACATCAAATCAGCTTCATACAGTCATTATTACATCAATCATTACTATTAGTATGGGAACTACTCCTACCCCTATGGTGTATAAGTTTCCATCTTCACTACCATTTACAAACATTGTAAACTTTGTCTCACTAAAAGCTAATGTCACAGTTGAATCTCACTCATGTGTTACATCTCAGCATGTTCTGTCAACTACAACTGTTAACTGGCTACATGACTCTGCTGGTACAAGTCATATGACAAATTCATCGACATATCTTCGTAACATTAAGCTGTATACAGGTGATGAGAAAGTAATTGTTGGAGATGGAGTTCTTCTTCCCATTGATCTAGTGGGGGACTCCACTCTCACAGCTGGTTCAAGCACCTTGGCTCTAAATGATGTGCTGTATGTACCAAATTTACGACAGAATCTTGTTTGTGTAGCAAAACTTACTCAGGATAACTCGTTCTCTCTTGAACTCTTTCCTTGGGGTTTTGAAGTTAAAGATCTCTCCATCAAAAATGTTCTAGCTGCTGGTCCTGTTGTAAATGACTTATATCCAATTCTCTCTTCATCTGGTTCATCTACTCAAGCTTACTCATCAATTCAAGCTCCTCCATCTGTGTTGCATAAGCGAATGGGACATCCAGCAAATAGCATACTTCACAAACTATCTTCTACATCGTGCATAACTCTGACTGGTGCTTCATCAGACTTTATGTGTGAACCATGTCAAATGGGAAAGAACAAAAGGCTTCCATTCTCACCGTCTACGAAAAGATCTACAACACCTCTCGAGCTTGTGCATTGTGATTTCTGAGGGACTGCATCTATTCCATCAACTGCAGGTTACAAGTATTTCATTCTTTTTTTCAGCAAATTCATTTGGATTTATCCGATGCAAACTAAAGATGAGAGTATTGTATGCTTCAGAGTTTATAAGGCAATGGTGGAAAACTTGTTATCTACTACCATTAAACACTTTCAATGTGACAGTTCCTATGAGCTAGTTAAAGGAGAATTTAAGCAGTTTCTTGAGGATAGTGGTATTCAGATTTGTTGTTCGTGTCCAAGAACTCCTCAGCAGAATGGTGCTGCTGAACGAAAGCTTCGTCACATTGTAGAGATGTATAACACTCTCTCATTTCAAGCCTCATTACCAAAGAAGTTTTAGTACGACTCATTCTCGACTGCTACCTACTTGAACAATAGACACCAGCCAAGATTCTAGAGTTCAAGATACCATATGAGATATTATTTCACAAGCAGCCAAATTACTCTATAATGAAAGTTTTTGGTTGTGTTTGCTATCCATACCTTGGCGATGTGATGAAGGACAAGTTAAGTCCCAAATCAACAATATGTACGTTTCTGGGTTACACTTCTATGCACAAAGGCTACAAGTTTTTTGATAACTAATACTTCTGGAAAGACTTACATCTCACGGCATGTGGTGTTTGATGAGGATGACTTCTTGTTTGCTGCATCCTCTAGTACAACATCAGCAAAGAACACACTTATGGCCTTACCTATGCCATGTTCTATCTCATCTGAAACAACTGAGCCTGTTTCATCTGTCACTATTGAGGATTACAATGATGAATCTGAAGATACTTCTACTTCAGCTCCCACATTACAATCATCATTTTCCCCACCAGTGCACTCCATGCGTACTAGACTTCAAATGGGTATCTCTAAACCCACATACTTACCGGATTTTGTGACATATTACACTGTCACTCATCCAATTCACCAAGCCTTTGTATCCATCTGCTCAATCCCCTCTGAACCTAAATCTTACAAAAGTGCTTCTCACATACCTCAATGGGTTGAAGCTATGCAAAGTGAATATGAAGCTCTAGTGGAGAATAATACTAGGACTTTGGTTCCCCGTACAGCCTCCATGAATGTACTAGGGAGTAAATGGATTTATAAGATAAATCTTCGTGCTGATGGAAACATAAAACGCTTTAAAGATCGTCTGGTGGCTCAAGGTTACACTCAATTAGATGGCATAGACTACAATGAGACTTTCAGTCCTGTTGTTAAGCCAACTACCATTCGAACAGTTCTCACTATTGCTATTACAAACAAATGGGTTATTCGGCAATTGGATGTTTCGAATGCCTTCTTATATGGACTGAGACAATGTACATCCAACAACCAAAGGGATTTGAGAATGCTTTTTATCTAGACTATGTGTGCAAGTTAACCATATCTCTCTATGGCCTTAAGCAAGCACCACGTGCTTGGTTTGAGAAATTTTTTTCTTTCATCATTCAACACGGGTTTACAATGGCAGAATCTGATCACTCCTTATTCACTTATTTCTCTGGATTGGATGTAATGTTCTTACTGCTTTACGTCGATGATATCATCTTGGTTGGGAGCTCGGATTCAGTGGTGGATAACCTCATTAAACAACTCAGCACTACTTTTGCAATGAAGGATCTTGGTACTCTTCACTACTTTCTGGGGATTGAAGCTGCTATGACATCAGACACCATTGTTCTCACACAAACAAAGTATGCCTTAGAGTTTCTTACAAAGGCTGACATGTTGGATTGCAAGCCATGTTTCACACCAGTCTGCTCCAAGAATGTTAGCTCATGATGGTGAAAGTCTTCAAAATCCTGCTGAGTATCGAGGCATTGCTGGTGCCTTACAATACCTCACTCTAACTCGACCTGACATAGCATTTGGTGTCAACTATGCTTCACAGTTTATGCATGCTCCCACTGCTTCTCACTAAGTGCTTGTTAAACGTATTCTAAGGTATATCAAGGGCACATTGGGTTCAGGCATTGAGCTAAAAGCTGGTGACATTACTTCCCTGACTGGTTATTCAGACTCCGATTGGGCAGGATGCCCTGACACTCTACGTTCTACTACAGGCTTCTGTGTTTTTCTGGGTGGTTCTCTCATCTCTTGGATGTCTAAGAAGTAGCCAACAGTGGCCAAATCATCTACAGAAGCTGAGTACAAAGCCTTGTCCATCCTTACCGCCGAGGTTATGTGGCTTATGGTTCTTCTGCAAGAACTAAATTTTGTCTGCACACAACCCATTACTCTCTATTGTGACAACATTGGAGCCAGAGCCCTGGCTTCAAATCATGTTTTTCATGCTCGCTCTAAGCACATTGAGATAGATTACCATTTCATCAGGGAACGAGTACAAGAAGGAGTTATTCAGCTCAACTATATGCCTACTGATCTTATGACAGCTGATCTGCTCACAAAAGGACTTCCCTTTCCCACCTTTGCCAGTCTTCGAGCCAATCTGATGCACATGGTTATTACATCATCAGATTGAGGGGGAGTGTTAGAGTGTCTAGTTGAGTCGTCATACATGACATCATCTGTTGCTAGAGTCATGTGTGACATCACCCCAATCTTTAGTGGGATCTGTGTCACTAATGATTGAGTGGAGTCCGTGTCATTACCTACTCATAGGATAAGTCTAGAATATGTTGTTGGATATGCTGTTGTATATGCTGTCTCTAGAGTGTTCTTCTCCTTCTATTTATCCTGTCTTGTTTTGTGTCTTAAGATCATCTTGTAATAATCAAATCAACCAATCTATCAATATCAGTTGAAGTTTTATGATATCTTTCAGTTAGTTTACTATACAGTATGTAACCTAATATTCGAGCTTGATGGGAGAAGCAATGTGGGTGTGTTATTTGGTACTCCTATTATTGTTTTAATGTTTCCTTTCCTTCTTGTTTAATTTTGTTTTGGTGAAGTTTATTATAGAATTGGTTCTATACATGTCTTCACTGTGGCACTGTATCAATTGTGCAAAGGAGTGTTTTGTGTAATTGTTATTGTGGTTGTTCAAACCTTGTGTCAAAACATTTGACAAGATTACAGTACTTTGGGTTAATATTTGTATGTCCTAGCTAATTTGCCTATAAACTGTTTGAGTTTCTCGGTTACATACTATATTCAGTGGTATCACGGATTTGCTTGTTTCTTTCTTTAGTATATGCTACGTACAGTAGGTTATAGATTGATCAATTAAATTGTGTAATCTTTGTTAGTTTACTACAATAGTGGTGTAGATTTGATTAATTGGTGAAGGTTACATTATCACAAAGTAGTGATTTGACAGTATGCTCCCTCAAGTATTATTTTTGCACAGTTCTCACTTCTGGCTTGAATGATGTTCTTATGAATGTTAGTTTGGTATTACTTCTAGTTACGTTATTTTATTTTTAAAGCAAGGCGAATTTAGGCAAAGAAAGCAGAAAATAAAATAAAATAATATGCTACAAATGATCTAAAATACACAGACTGAATCTATCACTCTCCATAGTCAAGACTAGAGTATGAAAACCGGTGGTTCATCCCCACCTTTGTGAACCCGTAATATGTTCGAAGTTGTGATTTAAAAGCTTCCAGAACTGGATCTTACTTTTACTTATCAGTTATCAGTGTTTTTTTTTTCTTTTCTAGACAGATTCTTGAATATTGAGGATAAAGAACCAATCAGTCGACTACGACAAGTTTGTTGTATTCTTCACCAGAGATTGCTTTCTCCATCACTCCAATGGGTGTAAGTTCTCTTAAATCCGAACCCTCGATGAAAACTTTCAACATATTCTTTGAGAAGCCGCTAACCAAAGCCACACCCTTCTGTTGACCCAACACCGGAGTTGAGCTGGAGTCTCTAAGGTTCCATAACACAATCTCTGGCACACTGTTGTATCCTTTCTCCCTAAACTTATTGCATATCACCTGGTAGTCAGTCTCCCAATCGGTAACTGAATCCAAAGGCTCTTGATATGAACAGTAGTTCTGCTTCCCTGCAGCCTCATTGAATTCCATGTCGCTGAACACGAACAGCCTTTTTATCATCTGGTCTTCCTTCAATTTGCCATCTACTGCCACTTGCAATATTTGGTCAAACACCTTCTGGAAATTTGTTGAATATCCAAAGTCCATATCCCGAATAAATTCTGTCTTTGATCTCAGACTGTCACCTTGAATCTTGTGCATTGTAGGATCTTTGTCGAAGGTGATAAGTTTCCCTTTCCATGGATCTTGACTCATTTCAGATACTAATAAACCAAGAGCTACAGCAACATCCATGGGTGTCCCTTCCATACTACCAGACACATCGGCAATTGCAAGACAATCATTTAACTTTCCGATTTTCGATATGTCATCCACCAGTCTACGCCATTGCAGTTCAGCAACATTGCAATCATCATCTTCATCCTCTTCGTCATCTAAAGATGCAATGATCTCATGGGGCAATAAAGCACCAGCAGCAATCTTTGTGTCTCCTTTTTTAACACTCTCTAGATATTCATTAAACCTTTCTTTATCATGTTTTTCGAAGAAACTCTTGTACTTCTTCATAGCGACAGACGGAACACGATTATATGGCAACGACACCCACATCTTAGAGCTCATGTAAACTTCAGGCAGTTCCAACACTTTGCGTAGAGGAACCAAGTATTCTTTCCTCAAGCGATCGCGAATTCGGTAAGCATAATGAGCCTCTTCAATATTTTCATAGTCAGGATTCGAACTACGAGGAAAAATTCTTCTAGCAATACCTTCGCATAAAAGACTAGCCTTATCGAAGCA
>JAJJMA010100460.1:0-22083 GCA_023529015.1 Papaver nudicaule
AAACACAGAAGCAGTAATTTTATTGACCTGGTGTCTTGGAACATATTTTATGGCACCCTTTTGAATCATTCCAGGTGTGCCCCGAGCAATAGATGCTCTGTTTCATACGCGGTCTGTCAGAAATTAGAAACCCCCGAAATTGCGCCTCACTCAAAGGCAGAAGCTTTATATTTAGAAACCCATTCCTGATCGAACTACCAGAAGCCCTAAACTCACTATATAATGATCGCTCGATACAACAACCTTCGGAGCAAATCTATTTTTTTTTCTCAAACTTGTCCTCAACTCTAATCTCTCCTCTCTGTCTCTCTCAATAAACGTTCTCTGTGCGATCAATTATTAAGGGTTTAGTTAAGGGGCGAAGATGATGACGATGAAGAAGAGAAGTAGACAAGATTGCTGTATTTCATACATAAAAGCTGTTCAACAAACAGGAAAGTACAATGAATATCTTCAAGTAATGAAAGAATTCAAGTCCTTGCCTTACACCCCCACCGCTTTGGATTTTGTTGCAGAGAAGATCAAAGACGTTTTCAGAGATCATTCAAACCTTATTCTAAGTTTTAACGTGTTATTCTTGCCTAAAGATTATGCAATTGGAGAAGATGATGGTGCAGACCAGAAAAGGGTGTTGAAATTGAAATCTACACAAAGGGTTGAGGCAGCAGACTCCAGTAAGGCGTTTTTGTTACAGGAAGGTGATTATCACCAGGATTACAGATTTTTTGAGAATGTCAGGAAGGAGAAGTTTAGGAATCCTGATGAGTATAAGAGAGTTTTGAAGTGTCTTTACCTTTACAGTAAGGAGATAATTTCAAGAGATGATTTGGTGGGTATGGTAAGGGATTTGCTGCAATATGGTACCGTCTTTCCCAGTACAGTGGATAAAGTACATGAAGACCCAGAAAAGGATGAAAGGGAGACATGTTTTGAGGCTTCAGCTTCAAAAAGGAGGAAAATTGAGGAACCTAGCAGGATTGATCGTATGTCAAAAAGTGACGATAATCCAAGTTATCAGCCTTCGACAGAGAAAACTTCGACTAGCGGAAGGACTGCACTTGGAGTTGAAGTATTGAATGATTGTTGCGTGTCAGTAGAAATTCTTCCCACTTACCAGCTCAAGAAGAATATTTATGAGAAAAAACTGTTTAAATGCGAAGATGACAGATGCGAACGCGACAGGCAAAAGGAGTTGGTAAAAAGCACGATTGGGTGTGTGGAGCAATTGTTACAGGACATTGCAGATAACAAAATCAATCTGGATCGTATTCATCTGGAGGAGCACTTTAAAGCGCTAAATTTAGGGTGCATTAAACGCTTATATGGTGAATCCTGGCAGAGTGTGGTGGTTGCATTACCAGGGAATGCAGTTCCTGTATTGCACGGTATATTAACACAATTGCAGAGAAAACTAGAGGAGGCGGAAGGTCGTCTGTCAGAAACTTACAAAAACAAAATGTGTGCAGTTTATTCAAAGAACTTTAGGAAATCTCTGGATCATGGAAACTCCAGTTGCGAGCAGCAGGACACAACGAGTTCCAGGAGTTCGAGTGATAGAGACGATGCATCTACTTCTTGTCCAAATCTTTCAGCTGAGGCAGCAAAATAGGCTTGTTCATTATCATTATCAGTTTAACTCCTGTCTACATTGAGATAATGAAGTTGTTGTATTAACTTTTTATGGTGAAATTTATGACAATTCAGATTCTTTAAATTTTCATTGTCTTTCAAATTTTATTAATTGCAATTTTTATCTCGTTCTTCCCTCTAAACAGATATCTTTTTGCACAGTCTAAGTGATAGGAGCTGTTTTGTTACAGCGAATATGTGAAAGGGTTATATAGGAATCCGATTCTTTCAGAAGTTTTGTGATCTATGCAGACAAGATTAAGATAGTAATTGGTTACACCAGCCAATTTTGGTGTTGATCTATGCAGTCTTGTTTTGAATGTTACAAAAGTTAGAAGTTTAGGACACTGGTTACTTAATTAAGAACAATTATGTACTCTTTTATCTTCTGGGGACGCTTAGGCTTATTTGCTGTACGTGAATCATTTTTTTTTTTATGTACATATATAATGAGAGATCATTTCATTTAGATGTTTAACTGTTTTGGAGGCCAAAAGTTATATGTGGCTGTTGTTGCATCAAAAGGATGTGGAGAGACTTCAAATGTGCTGCCCAGCTGCGTAGAAACATGTACTTTGCGATGGCAGCCAACAAGCTCATTTGAAACTATTTGTTGATTGATTTAATCGAATGTGTTCTCTTTGTCAGTGAAATTCTTGCACACGGACCCTTGAGTAACAGTCTTACGAGTAAGGATTATAACGCTAGCTGCAGAGACGAGAGCTGAAAAGTTTTTAATACTATGCCCTGCTGCTGACATTGCTAGACTTGTTTCTTGGGAGTAACATTGTTAAGTAAGGTTCTGCAATTCAAATGATCCCTGATAATGTTAGACTTGTTTTGTCAAAGAGAAAAGACAAATCAAGCAACATTGGTTTAGTGTGAACCTGGTATACTTCTCTTATGTACTGAACCCCATACATAATGTGCGCTTGTAGTGTTTGGCTCCATAATGGATAGGCCATCTTTCTCTGACCAGTCTTAGTGGAGTGTGGATTTTAAGGCACATATCAAATGGGTAACAGCAACGTTAGTAGTTTCCGTTACGCGCATAAGCAGTCCAACAGCTGACAGTAACTATAAAGATTAATACAAAGAGAATAGCTTGTTTGTCCTCTGTATGTTCAGCCAACATGACAAGTACAAGATGGCTCATCAATTGCGTCGGAGTAATTAAGGTACTCCATAAAGCAATATTGCTTTTTAAAGACTTTTTAAATGAGAATGAGTTTAATGGAGAACTTTTGATGGATCCGGTTTTGATGGTTTCTGCTTTATCGGCTTGTTCTCTTGTTTCTGAGCTGGGTATTACGTAATAAAAAATGGATTTGAAGAGGAGTTGAATGTTGGGAATACTCTAATGGATGTTTATGCAAAAGGTGGTGATATGTGTGCTTCGAAAAGAGTTTTCGATAACATGAGTTGGAAGGATGTTGTTTCTTGGAATTCAATAATCGCGATTTATGCTCAGAATGGGCAATCTATGGAAGCTTTAAAAGTCTTCTATGAGATGTTAAAGGGAGGAGATGTTAGTTACAATGTAGTGACTCTGTCTACTGTGTTGTTGGCTTGTGCGCATTCTGGAGCTCTACACCTGGGGAAGTGTACACATGAGCTGGTATATATCCAGACATATCCTGCATAAATTCTGTCTCCCATCTTTCAAGTCTGTCAGTTATGCAATTTTTTACGAGTTTGTTACGTTGGTGTAGGCCACTTGTTCTAATTTGTATCCGTATGGTTTCTTCTGTGTAGGTGATCAAGATGGGTCTCGAGGAAAATGTGGTTATGAGTACTTCAATCATTGACATGTATTGCAAATGTGGGAAAATAAGAATGGCGAGGAAGACATTTGATGGCATGAAGGAGAAGAATGTAAAGTCTTGGACAGCCATGTTGCTGGTTATGGCACGCATGGTCTTGCCGAAGAAGCTCTTGCTGTTTTCTACGAGATGCACAGAGCAGCCAAATTACATAACCTTTGTGTCAGTTCTGGCAGCATGCAGACATGCTGGTCTAGTTGAAGAAGGGAGGAATTGTTTTCGCGCTATGAGCCAAGAGTTTGGTATAGAACCAGGAGCTGAGCATTACAGTTGCATGGTTGATCTTTTCGGTCGAGATGGATTCTTGAATGAGGCTTATGACCTGATCAAAGGATTGAAGGTGAAGCCTGATTTCATGGTTTGGGGATCCCTTCTTGCAGCATGCAGAATTCACAAACATAATTGAGCTTGGTGAAATTTCGGCAAAGAAACTTTTTGAGTTAGACTCCAGCAATTGCGGGTACCATCTCCTGCTGTCAAATATATATGCTGATGCAGGAAGATGGGATGCCGTCGCCAGAATGAAAGTCTCAATCAAAGAGAATGGACTAGCTAAAAAATATATATATATGTACATACATTCATTAAAAAAATATTCTTTAGTCCTCCCATTTGTATTCAAAGAAAAATAATGGTTTCCATTTCCCCCTTGTGATCCTCTTCTACGATGTCCTGAAATAGCTGCACAATGAAACATCCACTCTGAAAAATTAGAGCTTCTCTGCCTGCTCTAGGTTCCTGGTCTATGCTGACTTGCTGAGATTTCCAGATTGGCAAAACATTCCCCTACATATTTATAAATTAGACCCATGCCTGCAACATTACATATGAGAAAGTATGAAACATCTGCATTAAGTTTATGGTAGTTATGTAGAGTTGAAATTGCTATCACAGATAAATGATTTACTGCTGAAAACATAAAACATTAACATGGAAAAGGGAATAGTTGGGGACCTAGAAATGTGTGAACTGAATCTCTTGTCTAAATATATACAAAAAAAAAAAAAAAAAGTTCCATTGCTTCATCATAGAAAGGACCTTATGGATCTTCATGGATAACTACAATTCTAAAAAACTTAGCGAAAAGATGGCTAAATCGTCGCTGCCAACAGTACCTGCATCCTTAGGTTATAGTTACCTAACCAGACTAGTGCAGAAAAATTAAGATTTCTACTGAAGCAAACAGACACATGATGGAAGAGGAATACTATCAATAACGTAACTAAGCTAACCATGGATACTTAATACTATAGTCCTAGAAGAAAAAACAGCCATAATAAATTCTTGCCATAATTATGCTACGAAAGTAAGAAATTGGAACAGAACAGACTCCCTCATACTACCGCTGGCAAAGTTTTCACTTTCCACAGTCTTGCTTTCATGTAATTTGACGTATGAACGAAACAAGGTACTACGGTATCACCAATTGCAATTAGATAAAGTGGTAAACGTAAGATGCATTAGAGGCATAATAGCTTAGCTAAAACAGAAACAAAAAACTGCCATAAGTTGTGATTGGTAACATAAAGGTTATTGCGTTTTCAAGTTGAAAACCCATACAAATAGTATCTTCCAAATCAGTGCTACATTGTCAATGCTGCTCCTAATCAGTACTGAACTAATTAAGGTATTCATTAAACATAGTGCAGTGAAAATTGAACTTAACTTACTAAAAAGGAGTGTTGTACTTTTAGTTTTACCAGACAATCTATGCTTTCTTCCAATTTCCTAAGTTTCACATATTCGGTTCAATTTAGTCTACTGCAGTCACTCCTAATCTGAACCAAATTCCCTGTGGGTACATTTGTCAAGCAAAGCTTCTCATATGCAGAAGCAAATACTTGGAAAAGTAGTTTTGATCATCAGCAAAAGACTTAACTACCGGCGATGTTCTTGGGTCTTTTGAGATGCTCGAATCAATACCGAATAAACCTCCGCCATAAAAGATATCTTGGTAGTACTGATTATCATTTGTTAGGGGAGTTAAAACATTAAGCACACAGAGCTAACTGTAGTTGGGCATTTCATTCTCAGTGGAATTGCATAACCTTTTTCCAACATATCATTAACAGAGGCGGCGGCGTTGTTAGTGTGCTTTGGATTGTATAGCCTGTTCACAGTGTCCCACACCTAATGTATGAGCTCCTGGAAAAAAGAAAACAAGCTCATAATCATAGCTGAACTCTCAAAGCCTCTTATATCTACTTGGTAAATTAGTAATAACCCAAAAAAAAAAAAAATCACCTAATATGGCAACGGATTCTTCGAGATTCATTCCTCAAAATTTGAAGTTTGAAGCATTTGATCTACACTCACATGAAGTGAGGAAACCATTAATTTATGAACCAAACTCATTTTGTAAGACTTGTAAAAAGCCTAACATTTTTAGAATGAACGATCTGACATAAATACTGTAAGCCAGATTATGAGGCATATGAAGGATTTACCTGAACTTGGCAGTCATGAAACAGGAGCCTTAAGGAAAGTTGAAGGAGAGGTAACATCAATCATTAAATTGGCATCCCCTGGAAAAAGTTCTGGGCAGTTAAAAAAAGTGGCTCCAAAAATCAAATCCTTTATTTGGAGAGCAATCCACAAAGGCATATATTGCAGTATCTCAGAAAGTTGGTAAAAGGTTGCAAGGGGTTCCCACTGATTATAACTTGTGTTATAACTCTGAAGAAACTGTCTCCCATCTACTCTTTCCATTGCGACTTTGCGCAAGCTCTTTGGTTTGCCTCTCCACTCGGTCTCAGAGTTCATGAAAACCCACGACTGAAACTCCAAGGTCTGGTGCAATTTTGGCTTAGCAGAAATGATGACGATTATACTTTTTCTATTGGAGCTGCTGTCTGCTGGGCCATTTGGAGGGCTAGAAACGCCGAAGTCTACGAGAACAAGAGAATCTCTATCCATGGGGCGCTGAACATTGCACCATACTGCAGGTTCAATCTCTACTTTAGTCACTACACCACAAATGAAACTGAAGCGGAATCTCCTTTGTTTCAGTCAACTGATCATGAAGTTGCTCCTCCTCCTCCTTCCTGTACGAAGATCAATGTGGATGCGACATGAAATTTGGTAGTGTCCGTAAAAGAGATGAGCTTGTATTGTGACCCAAATTCTGCATCGCGACCCAACTTAGCCTGCTGACGACCCAACTTGGCCTGCTTCTCTATCCTAAAAATTAGGGGGTCATTAATTAGTAATTGATATACTCCTGTCAGAAAATCTTCTGGGGGATCGATATTTATGGAAGCCAAGTATTTCCTTAAAAAACTGTATTTCCTTAACCAGTACTAGTCTTGGTTAATAGCAACCGGACATCGGTATAAATACATGATCAATACAGTAGTTATAATCACTTCCATTACTGCTTCCATCTCTTCTTTTAAGTTTATTTTGTGTGCAAGGATAATAAAGGAGTCATGGCGACGATCAAAAAGCAGAGAAAACCAGGTTGTGGTCAGCGAAAGAGAGAAACAATAAAAAAGATAGAAGACAAAGCAAGCCTACAAGTTACATTCTCCAAAAGGAAAAATGGTCTGTTTAAGAAAGCAAGTGAACTATCAGTTGTATGTGGTGCACAAGTTGCGCTCATACTTTTTTCTCCTGCAGGAAAAGCCTTTACCTGCGGGCACCCAACACCTGATCACATAATCGATCGGTTTCTGAATAATGAAACTGGAGATACTGATGATTTGTCTAAAATTCATAAAGGTGATGAACTGTATTTGTGCCAACAGAGGTATATGGAAGCTCAGAAAGAGCTGGATGCTGAGAAGAAGAGAGGGGAGATACTGGAGGCCTTGGTGAATCCTAATGAGCAGTTTCAGTGGGATGCATATATTGATGGATTGAGTTTGGAGGAATTAGAAAAGATGAGATGTGATATGGAACAACTCAAGAAAATTGTGCAAAAGAGATGTGATGAGGTGATGGGTAATGTAGATTCTTCTTCATGGTTGACGACAGTGCCGGAGCCGGATGTGAATACAGTTGGTGCTGATGGGAATCTGAGCAATGTAGCTTCCTCTTCATGGTGGTTGACAGTGCCGGAGTCGGATGTGAATGCAGTTGGTGGTGCTAATGATTCTTTTGACTTCGTCTTAGATGGGCAACCGAGCAATGCAGCTTCTTCTTCTAATTCATCAGCACCAGACGCGGATGTGAATACAATCGCTGCTGATGGTTCATTTGACTTCGTCTTAGATGTGAATCCAGTAACTCTAGAGGACCCATTATACTACTTAAACATCGATTATTCGAACCTACTTGAATATGAATATTGTTGATGTTAATGAATGACCCATTTCATCAAACAACACAACGGATGGTTCAACCTTTTTGTTAGTTTGGTATTGCCGTGAGTTTTTCAAAAATGTACGTTTGTGTGTTGTGCATTGATGTGCTTTTTGCAAAAAACAACTGAGCCTTTGGCAAACCATAAATTAAAAAGTAAAGTAGATTATAAAAATTATGAAATAGGGTTTGGTAAATATAATGTCCAACCATTATTATTGTTCAAAATGATAAAATAGACATGTCATAATTTAATATTTTGACATTTGTTCTTAGTTTTATTTTATAAATTTGTTTTTATTGATTTTCCTAATACCTTTACGGTCTTGGTGAAGGTGATGAAGATGTAGCACAAGCACCATATATATACCAGTACAACAAATATAAAAAAAAGTACAAATCATTTATGAGTATATCAAAAATCTTCTTTCAATGAAACATAGAATATAATTTGCAAATCATGATTATTATCTATCGAGATCAGGAGATATTGATAAGAGCAAGCACTATGGTGCTCCAAAACCCCACATATAGAGAATTTTCTCACATTGTGGGGAAATCCTCTAGCCATGTCTACAAGGGGGTACAGATCTGTACCAAGAAACCGCAGCATACGGTGTCTAAGAAGTCGATGTGGTTTCCGTGAAGCCGCACATTTCTGTCTGCAGTTACTAGGAAACCGCCTAGGTTTAAATTCTTGTTTAACGTTTTTTTTTTACACTCCTCACACACTCCATCTGAACCCTTCATTTTACAATGGTAAAACACTCCCGGCCGTCCATTTCACAACGGTAAAAAATAGATCCGTTGGGTTTTTCCCGGTCAGCCGTTTAAGTACGATGAAGGATATGAACTTTTGAGAGAAGTCGTGCCTGGGTACGATTATGAACTACTCGTCCAACAAAATGTGAATCCAAGCGACAACATCTATGCACCTACTCAACCAAGAGGTGCCCGAACGACAACTAATGACTGAATAAGGTGGACCTACAAGGAGATGGCGAGACCCATTGGGAACAAGGCAGCCAAGCGAGAGGTAAGTCGTCAAAAAGATATTAGGAAGGGAAAAATCAAGGAAGAAGATACCCTTGTAACAGAAATCGACGCAGGGAGCTCCCATGTAATGGAGTATTTGGAAAGAGCTAAGTTGCACAAGGTACGAATCCGAACGCAGCAAAACGCAATGTGGATGGAAATGATGACACTTAACCAAGTTCGCCAGCGTCGAGCAAAAGTAAATTTTCGTGAACAACATGAGACAGAGATACTGTCTATGGATTTTACTAACCTCGATCCAATCGATGTTGCATACTATAAAAAAAAATAAAGCGAAATTTTGAAGAGGGTACATAATCGATGTTGATGACTCGGACGATGACGAAGTAATACAACTTTAAATGGGTTGTTGTAATTCCACAAGTTGTTTTAGAATTGTTTAGGATGAAATAATTGCATTTATGAATTTTAGTTTAAAGAAATTTTATTTTAGTGTGTTGTTTGGACATTTTATTTTTAGGCATTTTAAGTATGTAACTTGAATGGTTTTCCAACCACTTTTTTTTTAATTTCCTCCAGGAGGTTTCTTAGTAGCCGCGCACCGCGGTTTGTAAAAAATCGCGATGCGTTAGAAACCACATGATCCAACCACTTTCAACGATAATATTTTGTTAACCATTGGGTTCTTGGGTTTAAATTACCAACGGCTCTTTTTACCATCCAACCAAATTTTAGCCACTCTCTATATAAATTACACCCATTCTACCATCATAAATCACACTATTTTCTACCTTCACGAAACATTTCACTTTGTATCTATATTTTTTTATCTTTGATCTTTGATCTTTCATCTCATAAACAACAACAACATGTTTAACAATAACACCGCCAACATGAACAACATCGATTTTTCAAAATCACAAGGACTGTACGAGTAGAAAATCTGCATAGGTACATGAGGTACCATATCCATCAGATCTACTCGCACATACAGTTTTTATTTGTGTTTAACAGCCCGAAGACAGAATAGAACAGCATCGAAGATGCTACAATCAGTAATAAAGACTAAATAAGCAACAAAGATAAGATAGAAGAAGACTTTCTGTGTATTACTACTGCTGAGATTACATGAATTAAACCCTGAGGAACCAGAGGAGATTACAAACCTAATCTCTCTCTCGCTACTTAGGCTCAACCAAACAAGAATCCAACCCTTACAACGTCTTCCAAGCTCGCCTTATATAGGCCGAGCTTGGGTGGTTTACAGCTAATAAAGACAAAAGACTCAATCGTGGTGGTGTCAGTTTCTGCCGAGTAAGGCGGTTTACACTCCGAAGCTGAATCCCGAACTTCGGTCCTTTGGCGTAGTCCGAATCCTTTCTACTCCGAGTCTTTACTTCACTCAAGTGCAGTTTCTCTTCCTTTATCAGTCTGAATCATCGCTGCATAATCCTTTCGGTGTGGTTTTACTTCCTGGATGCGAGACACGTGGCCCGAGGGGTTTTTACCCCCTACAAGGACAACAACAACACCACACAACTTCTCAAGAACCACAAGGACAACAACAACAACTACATACTCAACCAACAAATAAAAGCAAAAGAAATAATTTTGAGAATGAAGAAGATAGAAATCTTATGATGGCTTATTACGATACCAATCTAAATTACAAACACGTTCCGGCAAAAGAGCGATGGCCTATTACATTAGCAAAGTTCACATCAATCAACGGGGGTAATCCATCAAAGCGAAAGAGTTCCGGAATTCAAAATGGGTTAGTAAAATCAAGAAAGAATTGGAGAAATTCCACAAGTGTGTTGCAACATCAAGAGAAGAAAACCCTACTTTTGATGAAGTGGATATTGTGAGATGGTTCCATATTATTTACATTCATTTCAATATTTGAACATAACAAACTCCACTTCTACTTACAAATCGTTCCTTTTATGTGCATCATTTGTAGATTTTTCATGCAACAAACCTTTATTTCAAAGATGGTGCCAAGAACTTCGTTCGGTTGTTTGAATACAACCTTTGGAAAGCCTATAAGTCACAAAAACCACAAAAAAAAAAAATAAAGATCAAGTTGTGCAAGATGTTCAATCGGATGGAGATGTGATCATGACAACAAGTGACAATCAAAGGGCCTCACTGACAACAACAACAACAACTTCAACAGATTGCTTTGTACCAACATTTCCACAACCAACATTATTGTTCCCCAATACCGACCGCCCTTCAATGCACCACCCTACACAATTGTTTACCAATGACCCCGTTCCAAGTGAAATCCCAAAACGTCCAAAACGCAATGCCAAAAAGTCTAAGAAATCAAGTAGTGCACTACCCGAAGGAATCCTAATTACTCAAAAATCACCTCCAAAAACCCATAGTTCAATGATGGAATCGTCATCCTCATTACTCATGGGTTTCTTAGAGAAACAACAAGCCACACAACTACCTATTCAACAAAAGTCGCTTGAACTTCTAGGTGAAATGGTACACACAACAAAATATCAAGCGAAACACGATGAAGAGGCAAAAGACGCGGCCTTCATAGAAATGGATCTCACAAGGCTTACCCCCACCGTAGGAAATGGTATGAAAACAAACAAAAAGAAGTTTTAGCAAAGCAAGAAGTTGCTCTAGCATATCAAGCAACCCAATCGCGAGGACAAGCTTCTTCTCAAGGATCACAATCATTCCAAGGTCAAACTTCTTCTACTCATGCATACGAATCACCTCCTTATTTTCAAACATCCCAATTTTTCCAACAACACCAAACTACTCAAGCACCTTCTTATTCAACACCCCTAGCTCGGTCTCTTTTTAATAATCAACTACCACAAGGTTCTCAACATCCATCTTTTACTCAACAACCATCACCTCTTGCTTCCCACAGGCCCCCGTTTGAGCAACCTCAATTCTCACCATCCACAATTCCAACAAAACAACCACAACAACAACAACAACAACAAAAACTCAGGGGAAAACGAATCATAGATTGGGTTTCTTTTATAAGATTTCTTATGTAATAGTTTATAACCTAAGTTTTATGTCATTTCTAATTATAATTGTAATGCTCCATTCTAATCTAATTAAGCATTTCTTTATGTTCATTGGTCGGTCTACATTTCTATGCATAACTATTAAACTTGACATCACCAATGAAAGAATTATCATCAAGAAAATTGAAAGTTAAACCCTAAATCCAAGATGACTTACTTTTGGATGATTGTGGATGCATTTCAAAATTGAAACCTCCAATACAATCACCTTTGAGTCAACAAGAAACCCATAAAATATTTTGCCATGAATCGACCTCAAACTCCTTCAAAATCAAAGAGTATAAAAATGGTGGAGGAGGGTTTTGTGTGAGAAAGAAAAGAGAACAAGAGAGAATGAGACCTGGACCCGAGTTTTCTGTCTAAAAACTGATTTTATGCGGTTTCTTAGTAACCGCATCAGGTCAAGTCAACCATTGACTTCAGCGGCTACTTAGAAACATTGAGCACCTTTTTGGCGGTTTCTTAATTTGTAGACATGCACCATAAGGCTTGATTTTTTTTCCCTCCATGTCTTGTCTACATTGTCGGGAAATTCCCCACATTTGAGGCACCATAGTGCTTGCTCTAATAAAACTTCATTGTATCAAAGATTTAAGGGTATATTTTGTCATTTAATAATTATAGTAGGGTTATAAAGTGAAATTAACATTGAGATATTTTTTTAAAGTGCTTTTCAGCTTTTAAAAGCCCTGGCTAAATTTGGCCCAATGAGTGAGTATTTGGCCTCATGGAATTTTAAAGGGCTATTTAACCGTTGGTACCCAGCAAATGACCAATACCGGACTTTGGTACCCAATATTTAAAATATTAAGGGATGGTACCTGGATTGCACGTTGACCGTCAAAAACTCGGTTTGACCCGGTAATTTTCTATTTTCTATTTTATAATTCTTTGACCATTAATAATAATCGAGTATGTTACACATTTAACCCTACACTTCTCATTTATACCCAGAAGAAACTCAACTAAAAATTCGGTTTCTCAAAGGGTATGAATTGAACTAATCTGAAGAACTAAAAAACAATAGATTTAGAATTGAATCATTCATACTCGAGGAGGTTTCGATTCTCGTTTCGAATTTCGAGTACCATTAATTAACAGTGAAAATGTTTTATACTAAGTTATATTGAAGGATTTCTTTTACAAGTTAAAAAACTAGGGTTTATTATTGCTGGTCGGCAACGATCTCTTATCTTCTGTTTTTCTTAACTACTTCAGCCAAGAAATATAGAAAGGCCTTGGGTTGATGCCATTGGTGGCCAAGGTCTTGAGAAAGCTTTCAGTACCTATGGAGAGATCCTCGAATCAAAGTTAGCGCAGAGATCTGTCGATTGCGATGGATCGGATCAAATCGAAATGATTTGTAACAGCTTCTTCTTTACTATGTCTTTTACGATGGATTTCTGTTAACTCTATGTTTCTCTGTTACTTTTATTGAATCATCGAAAACGGTATGTTTGATTTCGTCCTTTTCTTTGCAGAGAGGCTCATCGCAAACAACTATTTATATTGATTTCTGTTTCTGTAGTTATTTTGATTTTTGATTTGATCTGGCTTTTGTTTTATTTGAATTTTAGATCAGAGTAACAACAGTTTTAAGAATCGGAAGGTATACGAGAGTTGGGTTTGCAATCAAATACAAAAAGAATTGGCTCAAGTATTCGCTGGAAAATTACTTGAAGAATATGTTCTTGCCATTGATTTTTCTGTTGGTGAATGTTGGTGAATGACTGAATGGTGCAAATTATAAAAACTGTAGGATTTGAATTTGATGATAAGAATATGGTTTTCACAGTATTTGTCAAGGTTTGAAACTTTAAATTACGGTTCATAAGATTATTAGGTTCAATTGGAACTTCATTAGGTTCTACTGAGTTCAGTAGGGTACGGTGATGATCCCAATTTACTGATCATTTTGTGATTACCAATGGGGGGTTCAGGTTTCGTGATTAACAACAGGTTGAGATTTATGGTTATAGAAAGGATGGGAAGAAGATAAGGTTCCATTGGGGGTAAATATGTAAGCTCGCAATGTTTTTTTAATGGAAATTACAGAAAATAGAAAATTAAACAGTCAAACTAAGACTTTAACGGTCAACGTGCGATCCAGGTACCATCCCTTAATATTTGAAGTATTGGGTACCAAAGTTCGGTATTGGTCATTTGCTGGGTACCAACGGTTAAATAGCCCAATTTTAAACCCATCTAGGGATAGTTGCTATGGGATGTTGAAAAATTGAGGAATGTACTAAATTAACATTAATCACTACCCAAATAGTAAATTTACCCTTAATCCAAAAACCCTAAAATATTTAAATCCAAAAACTTTCCGAAACCAAAATTAGTTCACTCTCATTTCACTCTAAAAAAAAAAAAAAAAAAAAAAAAAAACGCCCGCTCGAGATTCAAGCCGTAATTTTCGTCAAAAGTATGTTATCTAATCTCAATCGTTTCTAGTGTCTTATTTGCTTATAATACGTCATTTGGTTGCATAAAATCCAGATTTTTCGGTAATTTTTTCGGCTTATAATACCGGAATCGGCGGATCTGGAACAACAAACCCAACGATTGTTCATCTTCACTAGCAACAATCGTTTTCTGTTTTATCACATATAAACCGATTCTTCACGTAAAATTTCATGCAAGTTACGTAGTTTTGTAATCGGTGGATAACTGACTATAGATTGAACGATAATATTTTTTAAGAAGAACAAACGTTAGATGTATTGATATATATGAACCGATTATTAATGACCTCATCAGCTCAGTTACGTGGCTTAATACGTAGTGTAATCGGTTTATCGTATATGATATTTCACCGATTGTAATCATTTCCTTTCCTCGTATTATGAGATTGTCTGATTATCAATGTAGGTTGTTTACTATATGTATCGACTGTTTTGATAGGTTTAATCGGTTTATGTAAAATCCTTTGTCCACCGATTATTTAGTTATAAACATTTAATCGTTTTATATTTAATATACTATTCAACGATTGTGCATTTTGCCTTTGATAATCGGTTTACAATGTTTAAAATATACGCCGATTTGGTGCTACAGAATGGATGATGAGAGGATCAAACCGCAAGATCTTGAAAGAGAGTGACAAGTCAAATGTACTCCTCTTCATGAGACTATTCTCGAAGAGTGTATTCGTCTCGTAAAAAAATTGGTTGTGGTGGAAATTCACGAGATGATTGCCTATTGTAAGTTGAGGCTTGAGAATGTTGAAGTGTTCCACAAAGACGAGGCTGATTTTAAAGAAATGGAAGAGGCTTTGAAGCTGTGTAGAGAACCGTTGATGTTGCCGCCACTGCTGCTGCTGCTACCGCCGCTGCTGCTGGTGCTGATGATCTCGACCAGCAAAACGTCGCCGTTTTTAGATACTTGTGCTGATGATCTTGATAATCTCTAAGTAGATTAAAACTTTTAAACATTTGTAGTTGTTCTTTTTTAAAAGACTTGTTGTTGTTGTTGTTCTTGTTTTAAGACTTGTTGTTTGGATGACTTGTTTCCGTTTAAGACTTGATCTATGGATGAATGTCATGTTTTATTACTTACTTCTTGTTTTTCATAAATCAGTTTACTATACCAAAATTATAAGCCGATTATATAACAATTGGTTTATTATGTCGAACATCTAAGCCGATTGTTTTTACTTGAAATTGGATTTTCCCTGTCTAAGTTACCAGGCAAAATCGGCATACACATTTCTTAATAAAAGCCGATAAAATTATTAAACACTTTCATACATACATTAATCATTGTTCAAAATACAAAATACAAGATATGAAAGTGACAAAATAAGACAATCCCTTCACAAAGTAAAACTTAATACTAGGCCAGCTCTACTACATATGTATCCAAATCAACCATTACACGCTCATTTGGGTCATTCCCGGCTAATTTATTCCATCGTTTCATGTTTGGCTCGTATTTCTCCAACCATTTTGCATAATCATTGTTGGTGAACCCCGACCAATAAGAAAACCTACAAAGCGGAGGTAATGAGCAATCTTCTGTTGACCTTAGACCGATAAAATGGATCTTTTTGATGTTGACTATAACAATTCTTCTATCCCTTGGCGTTCCACCGCACCTTGCTTCCTTTGGTGTGAATGTCATATTTGTGCCCCCACCAAAGTAATGAACAACGCAAGAGACGCCCACATTGGGGCATCAACATCCAATGCCTACGCAAAATTGGTGCTCCCCTCTCCGGGCCTTGTATGCGAGCAACCAAGTTTCTAAAACGTTCTTCTTTTTCTTCATTATTTCCTTCCAACATCATCGAAATATAGAACTCCTTGTGTTGCACTAGTTTCATGACCATCTTCTGCCTTAAATATTGACATTGAGTTTGATCACCCGCCAATCCCATATGGCCTATTTGCTCCGAAGCAACATGGAAACCACAATCTCCATCATCATCGACGTCGTCGGTGGATAATACGAAAAGACGGATGATTTGAGCTAGATGGTTAAAGTACTCCGTGAATATTATATAAAAAGTTCTATGAGGTCTACCAAGTGCATCCCTTGGTGTTTTTCGATCAACAAGTGAGGATCTTAGAGTAACCACTTCACAATCTCCCCTTTCTTGATTCATGGAACCCATTTGCCTTGCTTGTTGCTTGAGTCTCTGTCTTGTGCTTGTGCTAGCTTCGCTCCCTTGCGGAAAAAACTTTGGAGCATTTGAAAGTACATCTTCCCCACTTGGTTTAGTCCCTTGCGAAAGAAATTAGGAGCCTTTGCCTTCATATTTTGGCCACTTGCACCGCTCTTTTTCATTGACTCCCTAGGCTCATCTTCTTTGTACCTTGCCTCCGCATATACATGTTGTGAAGGCTCACACCTTGTGGAGTTATTGTTTCTTTGGTATCTCTTGTAATCCTTCAATTATTGCCTCTCCTTGCTTCTATCCATGTTGGTAGGAGGTCTGCCTGCGGACTTTTGTACCATTGGCTCCTCGACGGGAGGTTTCTTGTATGGGTGATGTGCGAGTTCCAAATCATGTATCAAACATTGTTGTTGCACCTTGTTGTCGGGAGCCGCAATTGGATTAAGTATGAAAGAGAGTTGCCTCCAAAACGGATCAATGGCCTCAAGTGGTATTTCCCCCGGGTAATTAGCAATCATGTGGCGACAAGGGAGTCCAAGGGCCTTCATTGTCAAACATGAACATTTACCCCTACATCTTTTACGACCTTTTCCCTCGTACTTCCTGTAGTATGCCAAATATTCCATCATATACCTTATTGCCCAATGCGACACCCTATAAAGAATACCTTTAAGCTTGTACCAGTCTTCGCATTTCTCTTGCTCGTAAATCTTCATACTCTTGCTCCTGCTCTCTTCCATTTGGCACTTGATCTTAGTGATATCATCATTTGTGTAGATATGGATAGCTTCTTAAATCGTAACCACATTGTCAACACACCCATGAAGTAGTTTTTTCAAACGGCCATGACATCCCTCCGCTATACTTGTTGCCTCATTCTTGTAATGCCTATATTGGTAGGTATACGCATACACATATTTTTGTTTGTAAGGACCCAACAATTGTTCAGTGCAATAATCCACCACCTTTTTGGCAACCTCACTCCAAGTAGGTATGAAGAGCGCCAACATGCATTCATACTCTGCAATAGTCATCGAATGCACCACTTTATCCCCATCACGTCGAAACTCCAACCATTTAATTTCATTCTTAATATATTCGGCATCGACTTTCTTCTTCTCTTCAACTCTTTGTTCCTCCGTTAGTTTGCTAAGACGCCCTTCTTCTAATATGACACGCTGATTGCCTCTAGGTTTCTTAGGCTTTTGAATATGATGCCTACAATTCGTCTTAATATTGCATTGTATGAGCCATGTACAAAGAAAATGTTGAGCTTCCGGGAAAACAACCTCTATGGCGTTCATTGGTGCTTTATACTTATCCGTTATTATAATCTTTGGAGATTGACCGGGTGAGTAAAGATCCTTCAAAGTTTCTAAAAACCATTCATAACTCACTTCGTTCTCCTTATCCATAAAACCCCAACATATCGTGAAAGTTTTTTAATCCGATGTGTGGCAAGTAATGTTCATCAATGGCATATTGTACTTACTTGTCTTATAAGTACAATCAATAAACAAAACTGGATAGAAGCATCGAGCCAATTGGATCATATCCGGATGTGCCAAGAAAATATCTTGCACTTTGTCATTAATGACTTGCTTCCTTATTGTGTAGTTGTTTTTCTCGACTAGCCATTCACATTGTTTCATAATCGCTCTACCATTCCATGACCCTTTCCTTTGTGCGGGTCTTTCGGTGTAAATTTGCCTCAAAATAGACAAGTTCCCTGGATCATCCACCTTTATCGCCCTTAGGATATCGATTGGCCGGCTTGCAATCGTCGACTCACCTTTTCCTTCTCATGGGGTTTCAACCCACAAACGGAAGAGTGTCCAATAAAAGAATGAGGAGTATCATGGTTGTGATGACCGTTCTCAACCCTACGTAGGAAATACCCTTTTACATATATGTGACCTACTACGATCTTGAATGGGCAATGACACTTCCTTGATTTACATTTATACTCACTCTTCGAACCCTTTTTCTCGTATGGTTTAGACTTGCTCCAATGACTTGTTGGGGCGCCACTTCGATCGCAAACAATTTCCAAACGATTTATGTTCGTACGTTTTCCAAACACTAGACCTTGTTTCACCTCCATGCCTTTCTTTACGAACAAGGCCTTTGCTTCATCCTTAGTGTTCCATGTCTTCACAGAGAAAACCAAAAACCAATTAGATCACTATACTATACAAATTGTTTTCAAATGGCGGATGAAAAATAAAAATTATGTTGTTGCATACAAGGTCAGTTTGATAGTGGGCAGAAGCATCAGGCAATATCTTAGCGGCTTCGGGTTGATCTTCGAGCGCCACAAGAATCTACAAAAATTGTGAAGGAAGTTAGATACCAAAATCGTCTCATAAATACAATAATAAGCACCAATTAAAAAAAATCGAAAGATACTAAACTGAATATAAGCCGACTAGCAAAGAGATTGAAGGTCTCGTGTACTCTACAATCGACACATACAAAACTGAATATGAGCCAAATAAAGTTCGACAAAATTGAAGGTCTCATGTACTCTACAATCGTCTTATGTGTTTGCCAAAAACCACCAATTAAGAACTTTATAATTTTCTTGTAGAAAATATCAATGTTTTAATCGGCGGTTGTATAGGATAATAAAAGCCGATTCTGGTTCTGCAATCCAAGCTTCCATTAATAACCCAGAATCGTTATATATAATGCGCACAATCAACCGGTTGTTGTTACTACTGAACAACAATCGTTGTATAACAAGTTAATCATACGCCGATTCTGGGTTACGAAGGCAAAACCCGTGGAATTTTTTTGATCTTTTTTCGATTCAAAAAAGATTTCAAGCTAGAAAAACACCATTCGAGTTGCTCAACACCTATACCTCATTATTTTGAGGAACTTCACAGTAATAATCATCATTTCCCTCCCTCTCGATTTTCTCACGTAGGTTTTCGTTGTGAATGTAATCTTGCTCCCTCACATAATCAAGATCAAACTCGTTTGGTGATTCATCAACATCTTCATCACTACTAGAGGCTTCATCATCGGTATATTCTTTCACCATTTTCTTCTAAAATCACAAAAACCCTAGTTTTTCAAAGTTTTTCCACCTTTTTTCTCTTTTTTCTCTACAACTATGAACACACTTAAATGATTTTCTACTACTATATAGCTTAATTTTTATCAAACTAACTTAACTATATAAAGAATTAACTAACTAATAAACTAATTAGCAACTAATTGAGAAAGGGTAAAACAGTCTTCTTTTATAAGGGGTTTTCCGATTTTACTTCATAGTATCCACCGAAATTATTTTTCCATGGGGCCAAATTTAGCCAGGTTAAAAGCTTTTCTTCCCCAACTTTAAAAAGCTACCCTAAATCCAGAGTGCTTTTAAAAAAAAGCACTTTGAAAAAATTTAACCAAACACACAATTGAAAAAAATATTACCTGATATATATTTTGAAAGTGCTTTTAGAAAGAAAAAAAGCAATACAAAACCCAGCCTAAGAGTAGTATAAAATTAAAAACTACTTTCCGTAAATACCATTGTGACGTAACTAGTTGGATAAGAAAGTGGGTCTTTCCCCTGTTTTCCTCTCTTTTTCCCCTGTTTTTCTTTCTCTTCGTCTTCTCTCTTTCCCCTGTTTGTTCTTAGTTCTTCCACTGATCGATTCTAAGAGCAAGGGTTATGGGACTTTCAAAACGAAAGAGTAGGATCAAATGGGCAAATTTCACTCTACTACGGGTAGAGAATGGTCTCCTTTCACCCCAAAGTCTATCAGGTACTCTTTGAAAAAGTAGGGGTACCGAAATACAACTAACTTTTAGTTTGGGCTCGTGAGACTTATGGTCAGATCTGGACGATCTCAAAAATCAATATCCATATCCGTTAACCTGAGTTTGGATCACAAGGATCAGTCCAACGCAAGACATGGTCTTAGTAAATCCAATGGATGGATTGAGGACAACGATCAGGTTTATTAATAACGTACTTCTTGTGATTGCTTTAATTATATAATCATAGAATATAATGTGTAAAGTAAAGCACACAAGACACCAGAGATTTTTTTAACGAGGAAACTACGACCTGTAGAAAAACCTCGGGACCTTGTCTAGATTGCACACCGCACAGTACAAACTGTCTACAAACACTAGCCTACTATAAGACTTCGGTCTGGGATGTAGCAGAGACTAATTCCAACCCTCCAAGCGAACTGGATACTGTCGCACTCCTTACGTCTCTAGATCCCCCACAGATCGTCACGCTCTTGATTCCCTTAGCTGACGTCCTTTACAGGCCTAGGAGTTGCTTTAATCGCTGTTAAAGGCTTGTGTTAATAATTCCGGCTTTGCAACCTCAATTATCAACTGTATGTTTGAACTGTCCTCTATCAGTTTGATATACACAAAGTGACTTCCTTCGAATTTATCCAGGTCATACGGAAATCTACTTACAAGCGGGGCTGACAAGTAAACCTAGTAAACTATGCCCAACTTGTCTGTACCTCAGTTGTACACGAAGAATCACTTAAGAAACTTATACAAGTGGATCTAACTAGGTCTTACAACACCGAGTGCAGTCGTGCGTTGATTCCTTTCAACCTTTTGTGTAACGTATCAGTTCTTGAATGGCCTTATATCAGAAGAGAAGGACCGTAGAATAGACAAGAACGTAATCAGGTTACCAAGGTTACATGTTACTCCGATTTCAACCACTAAGGTCTCAATCTCCTACATGTGCTTCCCAACTCTCAAGAGAAGTCTTTATAGTCGTTAGGTAATTCCCACAGAGGAACTGCTACCTAATATAGGATGACTATACCACAACAAGCATTTACCGAAGTGAAAAGAGTTTACGATCAATTCCACAGAGAATCTTCACGTATGCTTGATGGTTGTGGTTTTCGTCCTTAGACACCTCTATTTATAGCACTCAACAAGATAGGTTGCTTTGGAATAAAGCAACTAGTTACTTGTTCCACAAGTTTAGGAAACCCTAACTTGCAAACCAAGAAACCTAGATTTATCTCAATTGGAACTCTTTTATCATTTATCTGACAAGTGTTTTGTTAGCTCAAAAACACTTCAAGATTGATATCCAATAGACCAGAGATCTCTTTATCTTATTGACACATTGAGAACCGTTAGATGGACCACAAAAGATATTTTCGTGATAACCAAGTCCAACTAAGAGATAAGGAGTCAGAGTTTAACCCGTGTGAAAATCCCAGAGAATATTCACTTTGGGTGGTTCGCAAACAATCCATCTTAATCACGACCAAATGCATCGAATCTGACGTTCACGTACAATTACGCGTACAAATTGACGATTTGGAACTCAGGAAAAATTCCCAAGTCACAATTCACGAACGGTTCGGGAACCGTCGTCATTCAGATTATGGTTTAACTTGGATCCGCTGGAAGTTCTAGGATGGACCGGTACTTAGATGTATTAGACGCCCTCAGTTATAATCCACTGGACTCTTGCTCAAGAGTACTCCTTTAGATTCACCCATATCCAATAAGTGATTTGCAAGCAAACCATTGCAATGGACAAATGGTATTGAATCTATCTCGTGTATTCTTGTAAACTTAGTATTCGTGTGAATAAATACCAACATAACTCATGGTCATGTAGACAAGAACACGATCTCAA
>JAJJMA010100467.1:0-12323 GCA_023529015.1 Papaver nudicaule
TCTTTGATTTTTAACATGATTTGTTGAGATTATCATATGTTCTCTTGTTTCCATATGTGGTATGATTTACATGTTGCAGATCTCGCCGGTAGTGTTGGCACATACCTTTTATGGCTATTTAGAGGTGTTAGTCTTGCCGTTTAAGGTCTTCCCTTTGTTTTTCTTTTCGATTTGCCATATAACATATATTATGGTCTGTTATGGTGTTTTCTTGAAGAATATTGCTACGATTGAGAAAGTTGAAAGTTTGCTTGCTTGATTTGATGGCTATTTTTAGTATGTTTGTAGCGCCGTAGCTGGATTTTCAGCACATCTTTTGCTATTTTTAGTAACCATGCCATGTTTAGATGCTATTTTCGACAAGTTGAAAGTTTGCTTGCTTGATTTGATGGTTCATCACATATTTCACCTTTATCATATGAGTAACAGAGTAGGAAAATCTGCAACTTTGAGACCGTTTATGAGTCATATAGATATATATTTTCGGCTGATTGGCACTCTTTTCCGGCGAGTTAGTACAAGTCTCAGGGTCATGGATGAAACTATTTTCAAAATTTCTCAAAATAGTCGTCGTACTACCATTTTGATCGAAAAATCACAACTGCCTAGGATGTTTTTGTAATTTTTGTCATGATTAGATCATTATCGGTACCTCACGTGATTTAAAGCTGCTACTTTTGTCCCTTATTCATCAACATTCTGAAAAAGCAATCCAACTAACTTATTTGGCATCTACCCACAGTACTAACAGAGCAATACTGTCAGGAAGTGTGTTTGTCTCCTTTTACAGATCTTCGGCGAATGGGTCCTAGAGGTAGAAGCCGCAAAGCTCCAGCGGGTAGACCCCCACGGTATCCTATCCTCCCTACACCAGCGATATTTCCCAGTAGCCACCACACCAGAAGCAGGGGAGTTGAGCTAGCTGATCTGACAGATACCTTCTTGGAAAGTTCATCTCGGCGGTCACCTGTTCAGCGAACACCACGCCAAGAGGAGGTTTTTATGGAAGATATCACTCACTTGGAGAATGCAGGAGCAACCTAAACCTAATGCATTACTGCGGATAATCAGCAGTGAAGTAGAAGCGAATACTCTCGGCGAGCCCTTGGATGATACTAGAGAAACTCAGAGAGCCGTCGGCGAGTCGTCCAATGCCGTGGATGCAGTTCAGAACACCAGTGCAAGGGGCACAGTAGCAGCTAATGCAATCCCAAGAGCTATTGGCGAAACACCCCATGAGGCGGAAGAAGTCCCAGCAGTTGTCGCCGAACCTATCACGGCAACAAATATTCAGCAGGTCGATAGTGGAAATGACATGATGGTAGTGCCAAGCGCAACCATAAATCGTCCGGTAGTGGTTGCGGATAACACAGGGTCCACTAATACTACGGAAACTTTGCTAAAGCAGATCCTGGAAGCGAATAATCGGCAAGCAGCTCAAATGCAAAGGCAGATGCAATTGCAGATGGAAACATTACTTCAGAGTCACAGAGAATTGATGGCAGAAAATCGGAAAGTGACACAAAGAAGGATCCATGCATCCCATTCACATACAACTCGCCGTTCAGAAAAAAAGTGGAACTAGCACAATGGAAGTCTCAGACTCATCGGCGAAATACGATGAGAGGGGTAGAAGGAAGGGTGTGTTTAGAAGAGATAGCGAGGAATACAGTGATTCAGGACGGCGGAACAAGGCAGAAAAGGGCACAAAGAAAGAGCTTCGCCGGTTAAAAACCAAAGTGGAGGCTTTAAGCAGATCTTCAAAGGAGTCGAAATACAAGGTGGCACTCTCAGAGGCGCAGAAAACACCCTTTCAAGATTGTATTACGTACGGGTATGTGTCCACAAGGTTCTCCATGCCGAAATTCACATCTACCTAAGATGGAACTGGAGATCCCGCACAGCACCTGAGAAGTTATAAGTGAGACTTGGCAGCGTGGGTAGGATCAGATCCCATAATTTGCATGGCATTTCCCGCCACACTCAAAGACGAAGCCTTAGCTTGGTTTGATGGGTTTGAGGAAGGAAGAATTAAATCTTTTGAAAAATTAGAGAGCAAGTTCTTACGAGCATTTATTAAGAACAATAAAAGTCGACCTGGCATGGAAAGACTGTTCAACATCAAGAGAAGACCCTCAGAGGCCTACAAATGTTTTATTCAAAGATGGAGAAAGTCAAGCAGCGAAGTAGGATCAGCGGTATCAGATAAGGAAAAAATAAGATCATTTCTTAGTGCTTTGGAGACATCAGACCCACTGTATCAAAAATTATTCTGGGAGGCTCCAAAGGATATGAAAACTTTGAGGGCTATGCAGGATGAATGGATAAATTATGAAGAAATCCAAGCAGAAGAGCTTCGCTTAAAGAAAGAAAGAGCAAAACAAATTCACTCGATCAACAACTATTCCCTGGAGGAGCAGGAAGAAATTAAAAAAGAATGGCAGAAGGAAGAACATCAGAGATTAACGAAAGCTTCATCTTCGGCGTTGGTAGTACCAGAGGCAGCGAAGCCACAACAACAAGTTACCGCCGAACATCATTGGAATTCACAAAAGCGAGACAATTATGATGAGAGAGATATGAAAGATAATCGAGGAGGCAACAATGGCCGAGGTGGAAGAGATAATCGGCGAAATTGGAATGGCGATAGAAGATACAATGGAGATAACATAAAATTTGACAGAGGCAACCAGCAACCTTTCCAAGACGCTACCTTACCAAAGTTACGTGTCTCTTACACTTATGCATTCGGACAAATCGAGAACTCAAATTGCAGAGATGATATTCGCTATCCTTATAATAGAGGAAATCCAAGGGTCCCGCCGACTAACACCAATTCCTTCTGTCAATTCCATCAATTCCATGGCCACACAACTGAAAACTGTACCGGCGTGCAGCAGGAAGTTCACAGATTCATTCGTTTGGGGAAATTCAAGGAATTCCTTGAATTGCCACCAGCACCTCCTATTATGGTTCAACCAATCCAAGCCATTCCAACACATGCTCCAAATGTGTATGAGGTAAAAGTAGAGCGAGACTTGTTGGAATTGGACTGTTTTTCCATTGTACATTCAAAGATCACCAGGGATGAGTTCCACGATAATGTCTTATCCCGAGTGCATAAGCGAGATAGAATGGGAAATGAAATTTGCAGCGTCGCCGCTAAGCAAGAACCCTTGCAAGATTGGATGAAGGCTTGTGTAGGCTTCTCCGCTGAAGAGATACCTCCAGAAGGAAGGAATCACAACAATCCTCTGGTCCTTACCATTCAAATGGGGAAATTTAGATTGCCAAAGGTGCTTATTGATCCAGGCAGCTCAGTGGACATTCTTTTCAACTCTGCTTACGAGGCGATGAAAGCCAAAGATGATAAGATCCCCTCGCCGACAGTTTCCTCTTACAACATTTATGGATTTAATGGAATAGCGTCTAAGCCTAAATGTGAAATTGAATTTAAGATTGTGATCTGTGATGAATACTTCTTGAACACCACCCTTTGCATTGTGGATGTTGATTCGCCGTATGCTGCCATTCTTGGAAGACCATGGCTCCACAGCCTAAAGGGAGTACCTTCCACTTATCATCAACGTCTAAGGTTCCCAACACCTATAGGAGTCGCCGAATATGTAGGAGATTTGGCAGTAGCGAAAGCTTCCAATACGGTAGATATACAAATGCGAGAGAATAAAAAAGCCAAAATTGCAGAGAAAAAGAAGCAGGGCAAGGAAGCTGCTAAGGAGCAAGAGATCCAAAACTTCATCGCCGACCCCTCAACATATGTGCATTCAGTAAACTCAGTAGAAGATTCGGCGAAGTCCGAAGGGAAGACCTTATAGCAATTAAAGGAACCATCGCCGATGGGAGAGCCTGAATTACATTTTACGGCGGTGGAACCTACTAGAGATATAAACATTGGCGAGAAGGACGACCCAAAAATGGTAAAGATTGGTACTCTATTAAATGAAGACGAGTCGGCGGAGTTACAAGCACTACTCAAAGAATATGTTGATGTCTTTGCCTGGGGCATGAATGAAATGCCAGGCATTGACCCGGCGATAGCATGTCATAAGCTGGATGTCGATCCAAAGATCAGGCATTTCAAGCAAAAGATAAGGAAATTGGTGTCATGTACCTGATGGTACTGAAAAGATTGGATTTGAGTAACCTCTTAATCCTCACGGATCAAGCCTACCGGTTCAGTGAAGAACACAGTCGAAATCGTAAACGATTCAATTTGATTAATATTCCGATCTGTTTTCAGTTACAGAAATGGAGCTTATATAGCTATAACTCCCTAACTCGATCCTACGGCTAAAGTGCCAACACGTGGATAAATCTAACCCTCTCTTACAATAGATTATTACACCCATCACTATACTTAGGGCTACCATGTTGGTCATACTAATCACAGAGAGACTCTCGATATAGAGCACCTCCTTCCTTAGCCAGGTACATGACATTCCCTCCCCCTTAAAATGATCCTTGTCCTCAAGGATGGTTGCTACATGGGGTAACAAATAAACGAGACCGAGCTTCTGTTGCAAAATGAGGAGTGTGTAGAAGTCACGACTTTGGTATGTGCACTTGAGAAGCCCATTAGCCCAAAAACCAAAGAATACTCTTGTGAGGACTTTCCATGTTTCAAGTGAAGGCCCAACATAGTACCGAAGCTTTTCTTGTAAAATGCAAAGCCAAGTGTTTGTTGTAGATGTCACGTCATAATCAACCAGTAAATCAGACTTTCATGTGCCCGTTTCCCCGGGAAATGCTACTCTAGTGTCTTTCCAACTGATAGCTCGGTAAGCAACCCTTGAAACAATAAGCTTGAGGATGGCTCTGTTGTCCTCAAGGATGAGAGTTAAGACAAAAAAAATATTCTTGCAGGAGGCTTTGTTGGGGATGCTTCTTCCACCCCACATAAGTAGACAGCTTGCAACAACACTGGTGAATCCCCCTGTGATACCCATGATCACTTCCGTACGCAGCAAAACTATTAACTGACCACCCAGCAGCGAAGTAAAATGAACACATAAATTTGTGGTTCCCGTCGTAACATAACCCCGTGGATAAGACATACATGTGTTCATTTGCTTCAGATAAACAAGTGCACTCTGCTCATTGCTTATGATATCCATAACAGACATGAGGTGAATTCTCATTGCCCAGAAATTTGTAGACAGACAATTAAATTTCCATTTTGTAACAGCTACATCCATTGCACCACTACGTGCCACCATATAAACCAACCAATAAGCACTTACTTCTGTAGACAGACAGTTAAATCTCTCAAAATGAGATTCCCAGAATGGGAGCTTCGGAATTCTTCCTCTATCAAATAACAAACGGACACACCCCTGTAGCTCAATGAAAAACCACACCGTACCAACACTAGTTCGTATACTCAATAAACTAATTGAACACAATTTGAATTTCCATCTCAAAAAATCCACTAACTTAGACTCCAAGGAAGCAATTGTGACAGTGAGTAAGAGCTGTATAAATCTCATTCGCCTATAGAACTCAAACTCGGAGTAACCTCTTGCTGGCTGAATAACTTCTTCTCGAGAAATAAGATTCGAATGGGTCGGATTCGTAGGTGAGAAGGAGTGTAGGTAGGGATCAAGACATGAATGATGAAACAACTGAGTCATCATGCTTGTTGAACACGAGAAAAGAAACAACACTAAATAGTTAAATCTATTCAAAAGAATCCGCAGCTGATGAGTTTAACCAAGGCAACAAACTGTAATCCTGAATGACTTAACCGAGAAAACTTCTGTATGTATATTCCTTCCTCGAGCATTCGCACTTCGCACCACCCACCCAAGAAAATACAAGGATGATTGAAACTCGTGCAAACCACTCCATTTGTACAGCAGCACAGGCATTATAATTTTCTCTTGAGCATTAAACATGCCATATGCTACAGCTGTAAGACATGGAAAATGCAAGAAGAAACTAACCCCGAAGAGAGAAAAATGATTGCATACAAATGTAGGGACTGGAAGAAGGAGCATTGGACTGTAGACGATGAAACCCATCTTTAAGAACGAGAAACTAGTGCTACTAATTCTGAGAGTCCACCCATGGTAAGCATACGACAACATCATCTGGATGAACAAAAACCAAGGATGCAGTTCCAGGAATCCAAGAAGAATTTTATGGGAAGCATCACAAGATAGAAGCTCGGAAACACATTTAGAATTATCGAAACAAATATGGACAATACCCAAAGATTCGATGTGAAAAACACTGATACAGTTAGTCAACCCATTTCTCAGCTGCAACAGAAAAAATGTTCCTCTCCATATGTCAGTAAGTAGATGAAACAGTTTATAGGGATAATTGAGTTCACCCATATTTAACCACCGCAGCCTAAAAATACCTCTGGTAAGATTACCTCCTTGTATCACTTCCACTAACAGCTTGCCATTATCACCGCCATTTCCAACTTCAACATTCTTCCTGACAAACACAATCATGTCTTCAAACAACCATTGTAGTTTGTACCCATGTTTTAAAATCAGCTTAAACACAAATTTCTCACTGTAAATACCCTATATAATCTCAAACATATTCCCATGATCAATTACTTTACCGAGTAAGCTAAAACCACAATAAGAAGAGGTCCCACAAAGAAATTTGTGGTTCATAGCATTTGTACTTTCAAAAGGCAGCGTATCAGAAAAAAAAAATTCCACACATAACTGGTGTCAAAACTGTATTTCTAATAGGCATATTATCAAACAGTTTCCCCTCAACACAAATTTCAACATCATTTACACAAAGAATTCTTATCGCATGTGTAGAGGGACAATCCATTAGGTACCCAAAACTAGAATTCAATATAAGAAACAATTTCTCATAGTAAATCGATGAGATAACAGTATCCTTACCTCGATCAAATAAGAAATGAAAGCAAGAGCAGTCCCTACTAAGTTTGCTGCGAACAGTGAATAACTCTTTCAAGTACTCTGAATTTTTATAATTCTCCCTCTATTTGTAAACTCATGCTACAAATCAGATTATCATCCTCCTCTTTACCAACACAAGTAGCAATTGATAAAACCCTAGTTTCTGAATCAAGCTCCTCTTCAAAGAAAAAAGAAGGGATAGATTCACACTCAGGAATTTCTTCTTTCACTTTGAAAGGAGGTGGATGAGCTAGAGCAAAATGCCTCAGATTATAAATCTCTACCCATTTCTCCTCTGCCTTCTCTAATAACTTCGACCACCTACGGAAACAAGAATCTCGATCTGGAGAGTCTGTAACACGCCAAATCTCATACCAATTTCTGCAAGTATCCAAATCTTCCCAAGCCAACTTTAACAATTTCCTGATTGGTACCAAATTTCCCCTTCAAATGTACCCATTTTTCTTCCTGTAAATCCATTTCACCAGTTCCCATGGAAAGAACGGCTCTGGATACCAATTGTCATGTACCTGATGGTACTGACAAGATTGGATTTGAGTAACCTCTTAATCCTCACGGATCAAGCCTACTGGTTCAGTGAAGAACACATGCGAAATCGTAAACGATTCAATTTGATTAATATTCTGATATGTTTTCAGTTACAGAAATGGAGCTTATATAGCTATAACTCCCTAACTCGATCCTACGGCTAAAGTGCCAACACGTGGCTAAATCTAACCCTCTCTTACAATAGATATTACACCCATCACTATACTTAAGGATACCCTGTTGGTCATACTAATCACAGAGAGACTCTCGATATAGGGCACCTCCTTCCTTAGCCAGGTACATGACAATTGGCTCCAGCCTACAAAGAAGCAGTAGAAGCAGAGATTGACAAGATGAGGGTGTCCGGTAGCATAAGGCCAGTGCAATATCCTCAGTGGATAGCCAATATGGTAGTGGTACCAAAGAAGAACAAGGGAGTGAGGATCTGCATCGACTTCAGCGACCTCAACAGGGCATGTCCAAAGAATAGTTTCCCGCTACCAAGTATTGACCAGACCGTAGATGCTACGTCAGGTCATGAGTTGCTATCATTCATGGATGGTTACTCAGGGTATAATCAAATACCCTTAGCGGAGGAAGATCAGAAGCACACAACTTTCTTTTCCACCAAAGGATTGTTTTGTTATACCCGAATGCCCTTTGGGTTGAAGAACACCGGTGCTACTTACCAAGAAATGGCGCAGAAGATGTTTAAAAAATGGATAGGAAGAACCATGGAGGTGTACGTTGATGATATGCTTGTGAAAAGAAAGAAGAAGCAAACTCATGTGCAAGACCTCAGAGAAATATTTGATCACATGCGTATTACCAAATTAAAAATAAATCCGGCGAAATGTGTTTTTGGTGTAACTTCGGGAAAATTCTTGGGGTATGTTGTTACCAAGAAGGGCGTAGAAGCTGATCAGGATAAGATCAAACCAATTATAGATATGCCTTCGCCAGTAACAGTGAAGGATGTTATGCGGCTCGAAGGGACTTTGGCGTCGCTTAATAGATTCATTTCCAGATTCTCTGATAAGTGCAAATTATTCTTTCAGACATTGAAGAAGGGAGAAAAATTTAACTGGACTGAGGCACATGAAGTCGTCTTTCAAGGTATTAAAAAGTACCTCGCTACTCTTCCAGCAATTCAGCCACCTGAGCACGGCGAAGAACTTAGAGTTTATCTCGCTGCAACACCATTCGCCATAAGTGTTGTGGTTGTAAGAACCAAGGCCGGAGAAACGCCTATTTATTATATTAGCAGAACATTACAAGGGGCAGAAAAGAATTACACCAAAATTGAACAACTGATCTTGGCGTTAGTCTTTGCATCCCAGCGACTACGTCCATACTTTCACGCTCATCCCATTGTTGTTCTAACCAAGACTCCTATAGAATCCATTCTACACAGCTCTCAAAGAGTAGGTGAATCGCCAAATAGAATCAGCAAATCGAGCAGTTTGGCGTCCAGTATGAAATACGTACAGCACAGCGGTCTCAAGTTATTGCGGACTTCCTCGCCGACTTCCCAATTGATGAAGAAGAAGAGATAGAAGAAATCCCATTTTCTTTGGATGAGCGAGAGAATGAAATGCCAGATCTATTGTAATGCAGTCCTAACGGATGGGAAGTTTATGTAGATGGTTCATCAAATAAAGAAGGAAAAGGAATAGGAATTGTCCTAACTTCGCCGAAAGGAGCCAGAATAGTACACTCACTGAGGCTGGAATTCCCGACGACAAATAATGAGGCAGAGTATGAAGCGGTTATCCACGCCATGTGAACACTCATTGAAATGGGCATCAACGATGTTAGATTAAAAAGCGATTCTCAGCTAGTGATCCGGCAAATCTCTGGACGATACCAAACATCAGACCCGTCTCTGCAGAAGTACCTAAAACTTGCTAGGGAGTATGCCCAGAGGATCTCAGGTATCAAGTTTCGCCACATCTGCAGAAAGGATAACAGGCATGCCGATGCTTTGGCTTTCATCTCTTCAATGATGACAAATCCTGATATCCCTTCAATAGCTATTGAAAGAGTGAAGCAATCATCGATAGAAGAGCGAGAGCAAAGAGAAGTGCTAGCAACAAGCACTGAAGAATCAGCAGAGACAGATTGGAGAACGCCGATACGATATTATTTGGACCGCCTTACGCTACCAGGAAAACAGATTTTAGCCCACCAAGTCATTAGTAGATCGGCGAATTATGAGCTTCGAGATGGAATTTTGTATCGCCGGTCATTCTCTGGACCATTGCTGCGTTGTGTATCAAGAGAAGAAGGCAAGAAATTATTAGAAGCAATCCATGAAGGAGACTGTGGAAATCACAACAGTCAAAGAGATCTAGCATTAAAAGTTAGAATGCAAGGGTACTACTGGCCCTAGATGAATAGTGACGCCAAAGAACATGCTCGCCGATGTAAACAATGCCAGTTGTATGGAAGAAGAATTAAAGCGCCAGCGACATCATTAAATTCAGTGCTCAGCCCTTGGCCCTTCGCCAAGTGGGGCATTGACATAATTGGACCACTGTCTCCAGGCTCAGGACAACGGAAATACATCATTGTGGCGACAGATTATTTCACCAAGTGGTGTGAGGTCAAAGCTATCAAGAAGAAGACATGACAAGAAGTATTTACATTCATTTGGGAGAATATATTTTGCAGATTCGGCGTACCGGCGGAGATATGTACTGACAATGGAAAGGAACTGGTCAGCGACAACATTAGAAACTCGCTAATTACAGCGTCAAGCTGGGAAAATCAACTCTATTATACCCTCAGAGTAATGGACAAGTAGAAGCCACCAACAAGACTATTGGAATGGGGCTGAAAAAAAGGGTGGAGAAACATAAAAAAAGCATGGTGTGAGCATTTACACAATGTTTTGTGGTCTTACAGGACTACTATCCGAGAAGCAACTGGAGCGTCTCCTTTCCTACTTACTTATGGTGCTGAAGCAGTACTCCCATCTGAAGTAATCCTACCAACTACAAAGCATGAGGAATGGGAAAAGAATCTAAATACTGACTTGATTCTAGCCAAGTTGGATGATTAAGAAGAATAGCGGTTGATCGCTCTTACACACATGGAAAATTATCATCGCCGACTGTCTAGAGAATACAACAAGCGGGTGATCCCAAGAGAATATCAGCCTGGCGAGTTGGTACTTCGAGAAATCCCCCCATCTCAACGAAAGGGATGTAGGAAATTGGAACCAGTATGGGAAGGCCCTTACGTGATTAAAAGAGTAGCTGGAAGCGGAGCATATGTGTTGATTGATGAACATGGCGTAGAACTAGAGCATCCTTGGAACGCCAAGTTCATCAAGAAGTACTATCCTTAAAAGGAACAATGTAAAATCCGAAGTCTTGGGCGGGCATAATACCCAAGAAAAATTATTAAGCTTATGAAAAACAACAACGAATAAGATCCGGGGACGTAGGTTTGCTATCATGCGTCGAACCCCGTTAACAAGTCACAATGTTATCTTTCACTGGGTATTCTAACCACAATGACGTCTAAAGCCTAAAGGCTTCGCTAAAGTAATAAGAGCATGATATGCTGAGGCAAAAATGCCCACTATCAGGCTACAAAGCCACTTACTGAGGCAAAAACGCCAAATAATTACAAGGCAATAAAGCCACATAAACGAAAACCCTGATCAGGTATTAAGGCCAAGCGCCATCACTAAAGGCATAATGCCCAAATCAATAAAATTAACTAGAGCTAAGGACTCTTGCTCAGAAGACATGAAAGCTTGCTTGCTTCATTGAGTGAACAACCTCCTTGTAATGGTAAGACCGACCCAGGATTAGCTGTAAGGCCAGTCGTGTTACTTGTTGGTCTGTAAGTGTTTGGCGACTAAGACCTTATCCTATAACATCACATCGGCGAGAGCCATTGTGCTTATTAGCCTACACCGTAGCATCACCTCTGGCGAGATCTATTGTGCAATAAGCCTACTGGGCAACCCAAACAACTTATAATAGATCGCCAACGGGCACAAGTAATGGATACGGCTGGGGTGCTAACCTAGGCTCTGCATGAAATTGTTGGCGGTACAAGCACAGGACTTCACTCAATTGCAAGTTAAGTCTTTGAAGACAAACATGAAATTGACACGCCAAATTAACAAAGGAAAATCATACACCAATAACAAATGATGAAAAGCACAAAAGCTATATTTTTCAGGATAATACTTAAAGGATGGAGATATTGTTCATTACAAAAAAAAGAGAGCAAAGGAAAACGGCAGGAATACAAAAAGAGGATGAAAACTACAAAGGTGGCACTTCATTTCCTTTTACTTCAGCACCTTGGATCGGCAAAGGGACTGGACACCTCAGCATCTTGATTCACAGGAGTTGAATCATCCTCTAAGGATGAAGACAAAACCTGCCCACCACCGTAGGCGTTCTTCCCTTCTTCATTTACTACCTTAATCTCTTCAGGCATGTTGCTTTCATTGCTCTCTTCTTCTTTTTTCTTCCTTCTCCTCTTCATTCACTTCCTCTTCCTCGTCTTCTTCTTCTTCACTTTCTTCTTTTTTTCCTTCTTCTTCAGTCGCTTCTTCTTCAACATTTTCTTCTTCTTCTCCGCTAGACCCAGAACCCTCGCCGTCTTGATCACAGTCCACAACCTCATTCACGGCGGGAGGTTTAGGAGCAATGACATACTTGGCGGGTATCTCGAGTTTTAACTTGGGGTATTCTGCATTTACATACTCTTGAACAACGATGAAATCCATTAGAAGCAGTTGTTGCTTATGCTTGGCATCTTTAGCTTGGAGGTCTTTTTGAGCTTGACTTAAATCAGTTTTGAGCCCATCTTGGATTTTCCCCAGATACTCCA
>JAJJMA010100481.1:0-19790 GCA_023529015.1 Papaver nudicaule
CCGAAAATACCGCCCCACGTTCTCCACTAGCCTTCATTCACGCCACACGTCCGCTGCCATGCATCCGTTACTCCACGTGTCTTCCATGCGTTATTTCACTTTATGACTGGTAACCGTTTTCGCCCATTACTTCCATTACTCCACTACAGCTCATAACCGTTATCGCCGGTTAGTTTCCCCTTTACCCATATAAATACTCGGCTCTGCATCTATTTCTTCCTTTACGAGTTCTTTTTTCTAAAACCCTAAGCCTTCTGCTACTGCACTTTGAACCTTTCATCTTCTTTCTCTTTTCTTACACTCTTAAGGTTTCCTTTACCCTTTGAGTAACTGCTATTTCTTCTCTTCTTTCCTTTGCTTCACAACGATTTCTTCTTCTCTTCTCTTTATGCTGTTTTCTGCTTCAGATCCCTTTTTCTTCATTTTCCGCCTCCAATAACCACCATTCTTCATCTTCTCCGGCAAACCTTCCACCGGAAACCACCAATCTTCATCTTCTCCGGCACCTTTAAGCTGCTTTAATGGCTCCAAAACCCTCCGGATCTAAAAGCATAACTAGCAAAACAAAGTCTACTGACCCAAAGGTGCCACACTGGAATACCGATTGGCCTGGCTATTGTGCTCATTACAAGGTAGAATATCTCAACCCCAAAATCCATTCCCTGCCTGAGACAAAGAAGGCATCTGATCTATTATCTGTCGACGATCTTCTTCGATCCGAGACAAGTAATACCTGGGCTGCTGCCGCCTTTGGTCAGCTGAAGGCTGGGCTAAAGTTTCCTCTTTACAACCCGAATAATACTTTTATCGTTGATCTTCTTGCGGCGATTAACAGAAGTCCTTTCCAACTAACGGGTAATGCTATCCGAGTGATGACTGAATGGAGCCTGCGCCGAGAGGGCAAAACAAACTATCCCTTGCTCGCCAACCTGGAAGCTCACAAACCTGAAGAGTTTACTTTGAAGAAATTTCTTGAACAATATTCTGTGGCTTCTTGCAACAGAAAAACTGACCCTTGGGCTGTTCGATTTGCCCCCAAACCTGCTACAGACTTGTTACTCGCCGACGTCGAGATCACCAGTACTAAGGACAAACCATCCGTTCGTCACAGCTCTGAGGGCGACTTTTCCAATCTTCCCTGTCTCGTCGACGGTCCTTGGTTACTCGGCTGGGAGGATGAGGAAAAAACCAAAATCCGAGAGGCTTTCTTGCCTGAGCACTCCCACCTTTCCAAGCATACATTCTGGAATGTAGTCTGGCCTGATGCTGACAAATATGCCAAGGATGAGGATGGCAAATTTCTCAGGACAGAAGATAAAGGCTACGTCAAACTTTCGGCAGATGCTGTTGCTGGGACAAAGAGAGGGCGAGAAGATACTACTGTTGCCGGTGCTTCCCAGGTAAATATATATCTATGTTCTTGCTAGAGTTATTTCCGTGTTAGCAAAGATCCAACTGAAGATCTAGAAACAAGCACTTTACTTAAACTTATTTTAAAAATATATGCCAATATATTTTTAAAATATATATCTATATTTGCCTCTGCTTGTTCCAAGATCTGATAGATGTATCTTTGATGATATTCGATTTGCAGCGCCCAAAGAACCTAGGCCATCTCCCGCCGAGGTAGCTGAAGAACTTCGCCAACTAGCTGCTAAGAATCTGCCTCCTCCACCAACTCCTTCTTTACCTGTCAAGGAAACTATTCTTATCCAGGAAAATCCAGAGATCATCGTCGACCAATCTGTCAAGGATAATTCTTCCAACATGCTTGTCGATCAGTCTGCAAAGAGTGGTTCCAACAATCCTCCTGCTGTTGAAAATATAGAAGACATGAATCCGGACTCGGAAATATATTCCAAAAGCAATGATCATGTTGACATGGATTTGGATCAGCTCAACATTTCTGGTGGCCAAGATACTTCCAAACCTTCTGTTTCTTCAAAGAATTCCAACCTACCAACTGCTCAACATACTTCTGCTGTTTCTGCCCTTGAGTCTCACCTTGCTGGTTTAGTCGTTCTTGATAGGTTGCCTCGGCATCCTCTTGTTCCTCAGCCTGCTAAGGGACCTGGATGCCTGCAAGTGACTGCTCCCAATATGCTCGCCGCGGCTTTCGACAAGCTTAGTGTGGCAGATGACTGCACATACCATGAATATTATGAAACCTTGGCACAATATAGTCGCCCTGGGTTTGTGCATCACCCAAAATTTCATACAGCTGCAGATGTTATTCCTTATCAGGAGCATTTCAACCTTTTCAACATGGTGAGTGTTTTTGTGAAATTGCGTCTTTCCTAGCTTTTGTCATTATCTGAGACTTACGCTTATTCTGTGTATTCTCAGCACTTTCACCACTGTTTGAGTGTTGGCTCGGCCCTTGAAGGTCTTGGCCGTGAGAACATTAACTTGAGGACTCAAATCAGTCAACTGAAACATGATGCCGTGGTGCGTGGCCAAGAGGTTGAGAGGTTAAAGAATGAGGCCCGAGATAGGAGCCTGACGGTCACCACTCAGCAGAGTAAGTTTTCTTCACATCTCTTTTTTTTTGTTTAGTTATTTTGCTTTTTTATTTGCTTCTTTCGCCGACCCTTAGACTTCCTGCCCTCCAAGGTTGCCATTCCTCCGATGATGATAGGCTTAGGCGAGCTGAATCCGAAATCGAGAGACTTAGTAATAGCAACCTTAAGCAGTGTAGTCAGTTATTCACTTTTGTTAAGGACCTTAAATGGTGTCGCCGAGAGTTGGATCAAGACGTTGATATTATAAGAAATCTCTGTGATACTTATCAAGCTACTCGCTCAGAATTAGGCCAAATGACTAACCAACGTGATGAGGCACTTCGCCGAGAGGAATTGGCCCTCGCTGCCAAGACAGAAGCCGAGACTGGTCATAAACGAGCTTCCTTTCTCTGGAAAGAAGAGAAATCCAGAGCTGATAAGTTGGCTACTCAAGTTATCAGCCTGAGCACAGAGAAAGAGACCGCCGAGTTTCAGATTCAGCGCTGGAAAGATATGGCGGAGAGGCGTGAAAATTTGACGATCGAATTATACAAGCAATGCTCCGACCAACAGCGCTGTATAGAACAAATGTTAGGTCCGTGTGCTAACGAAAACTTCGAGTTCCATATGGCTCAGTTTACGGAAGCACGAGAGGGTATGCGAGAACATGTCCGCAACCTAGAAGGTAGCTTTTTATAGGATTTATTTGTAGCTTATCATGCTTACGTTTATTTTCCATTTTTTTTTTTTTTTTACTATATCACTCTCTTTCTTTGCCTCAGCCACCATTCAAAGGCTAAGGAATGAAGCAGATCAGCAGCAAGAGATCATCAAAGGCTGCCATGAACTGGAGATGAAGGTTCAGGATCTTTCTGATCAGCTCAAGGAGCACAAGCTTTGCCCCAGCAAGATAGATGAGTTGTCTGAAAAGCTCAAAGAGCATGAATCCTGTGCTGGGCAACTCGCCGAGCTTAACAAGCAACTTCTTGACCATGCCTCCTGTGCTGGCAAGATTCAAGATTTGGAGAGTGCCCGAGATGGTATTCAGATTGAGCTCGCCGAAGCCATGGAAGATGTCCAATATTGGGAGAAGCGTCACAAGGATGATGTTATCAGTGCTGCCTTCATCGGCGCTCAGGATTTCGCTTACAAATTCCTGCCTCAGTATAAAGTGGAGATTCCCTCGGCCTACAAACGTCTCACTCCAGAACAGCTCGCCATGCAAGAAAAGGCAAGCATCAAAGGAAAAGAAGTGCTGGGTGAAGAAGAGAATGAAGAAGAGAATGAAGAAGAGGAGGAAGAGGAAAATTATGAGTCTGAAGACGAAAGCTCAGAAGAGGAAGCTGAAGATGAAAATCCTAAGGGACAAAATCTATCCCTTGCAGCCTTCGCTGGAACTATCGGCGAGCACATTTCAGGAATGGCAACTGTTAATGCCAGTCAACCAGTCGTCGAGCAAAGTACTGAAGTAGTTATTGACGTCGACGAGCAGGACACGAGAACTCTTGACGAGGCGAATGCTGCTGGGACTGTTAGAAATGACTGCCACCCTGATGATAGTGGGACAGGCGACATAAGCGCAGATCTTCTCGGCGACCTTGATCAGGACAAGCCTCCTACTCCCAAGAGTCCTTTTGCGGATCCTAGGTGTTAGAGTAGCTTTTCTTCTGCTTTCTAGATGCTGTGATGGACAAAGTGTTTCTCCCTTTTTTGCGTTTTTCTTGCTATCCTTAATTTTCTTGTACTGAACCTTTTCCTTTTGAATGTTATTTTGGTGAATGTTGTCTTTATGTCTACTGTCATCTCTTTCCCATATGCAATTTCCCATGAGCATGTGTGCTCATTTTTATTTTATCTTGAAAGAGCTAACTTTCCAAGGAGTGAAGCCCTGGCCCTCGTTACCGCCAACAATATCTTATAAATTGAACTAACAATTTCCCAGAGCAACAGGGTAGAACCCAGCCGTAACCATTACTTGTGCCCGTCGGCGATCTAATATAAGTAGAATGGGTTGCCCTCATAGACTTCAATACACTCCGCCAGGAGTGATGCTATGGCTTAGACGGATTAGCACACCAGCGGAACCGCCGATGTGATGCTACAGCAAAAGGGGACCTTATTTCCTTACAAACACTTACAGATCAACAAGTAACACGACTGGTCTTACAACTAGCCTGGGTTGGACTAACAGTTACGATAAGGGCATTCACTCGATGGAAGTAAGTCTTCTGCATAAGAGATCTTGGCTCTTAGTTGATTTATTGATTTGGGCGTTCTGCCTTTAAAGATGGCGCTTGGCCTTAATACCTGATCAGGGTTTTGTATGGCATTTATTGCCTTGGGCCTTTGTGCCTCTGTATTTGGCTTTTACAGCCTGCGACTGAGTATTTTGCCTCAGCTATTGTGCTCTTGGAGCTTTAAAATTCTATCTATCACTGCAGTTAGACTACTCAGTGAGTGAAAGTGCAAATGACTCAATGATTTGTTAACGGGGTTCGGCGCATGGTAGCAAACCTACGTCCCCGGATCTTATTTGCTGTTATTTTATACAAGCTAATAAGATTTCTTGGGTATTATGCCCGCCCAAGACTTCGGATTTTACATGGTATCCATCAAGGATAGTACTTCTTAAGGAACCTGGCGTTCCACGGATGCTCGAGTTGCACGCCATGCTCATCAATTAGTACATACGCTCCTGGTCCAGCCACTCTTTTGACGACGTAAGGGCCATCCCATACAGGTTCCAGTTTTCTGCACCCTTCTCGTTGAGAGGGGGGAACTTCTCGGAGTACCAGCTCGCCGGGTGAATATTCTCTTGGAATCACTCGCTTGTTATATTCTCTTGCTAATCGCCGATGATAATTCTCCATGTGTGTAAGGGCGATCAGTCGCTGCTCTTCTAAGTCATCTAGCTTGGCTAGGATTAGATCTGTGTTCAGATTCTTTTCCCATGCCTCATGCTTTGTAGTGGGCAGAATTACTTCAGATGGAAGCACTGCCTCGGCGCCGAAAGTAAGTAAGAAAGGAGATGCTCCAGTTGCTTCTCGAACTGTAGTTCTATACGACCACAAGACATTGTGCAAATGCTCACACCATGCCTTTTTATGCTTTTCCAATCTTTTCTTCAGTCCCATTCCAATAGTCTTATTGGTGGCTTCTGCTTGGCCATTACTCTGAGGGTATAAGGGAGTTGATTTTCCCAGTTTGACACTGTAATGGGCGAGTAACTTCCTTATGTTGTCGCCGACCAGCTCTTTCCCATTATCGGTACATATCTCCGCCGGAACACCAAATCTGCAAAATATGTTCTCCCAGATGAATGTGAACACTTCTTGTCCCGTTTTCTTCCTGATAGCTTTAGCTTCACACCACTTGGTGAAATAATCTGTTGCTACAATAATATATTTCCGTTGTCCGGAACCCGTAGTTAGTGGACCAATAATATCAATACCCCACTTGGCGAAAGGCCAAGGGCTAAGCACTGAATTTAAAGATGTTGCCGGCGCTTTAATTCTTCTTCCATAAAGTTGGCATGGTTTGCATCGCTGAACATATTCCTTTGCATCTCTATTCATCCAAGGCCAGTAATACCCTTGCATTCTGACCTTCAAGGCTAAAGCTCTTTGACCACCATGATTTCCACAGTCTCCTTCATGAATCTCCTTTAATAATTTATTACCTTCTTCACTTGATACACATCGCAGTAGGGGTCCGGAGAATGATCGGCGATATAGTATTCCATCTCGGAGTTCATAATTCGCCGAGCGACTGATAACCTGATGAGCTAAAATTTGATTTCCTGGCAGGGTTAAGCGGTCCAAGTAATATCGTATTGGCGATCTCCAATCTTTCTCCGCCGACTCTTCAGTGCTTGTTGATAATACTTCTCTTTGCCTCGGCGCTGCTACCGATGGTTGCATTACTCTTTCAATAGCTATTGAAGGAACATCTGGGTCTGTCATCATTGAAGAGATAAAGGCCAGTGCATCGGCGTGTCTGTTGTCCTTTCTGCAGATGTGACGAAACTTGATACCTATGATCCTCTGGGCATACTCCCTAGCAAGTTTTAGATACTTCTGCATAGATGGGTCCGTTGTTTGGTACCGCCCATATATTTGTCGAATCACCAGCTGAGAGTCACTTGTCAATCTAACATTGCTAATTTTCATTTCAATGAGTATTCGCATAGCATGAATGACTGCTTCGTATTCTGCCTCATTATTAGTCGCCGGGAATTCTAACCTTAGCGAGTGCACTATCCTTGCTCCTTTTGGTGAGATAAGGACAATTCCAATTCCATTTCCTTCTTTGTTTGACGAACCATCTACATAAGCCTCCCATCCATCAGGCCTGCATTTCAATAAATCTGGTACTTCGTGCTCTTGCTCATCCAAGGAGGATGGGATTTCTTCTATTTCTTCCTCTTCATCTATTGGGAAGTCGGCGAGGAAGTCTGCTATGACTTGAGATCGCTGAGCTGTGCGTATTTCATACTGAACGCCGAACTGCTCAATTTGTTGATTCCACTTGGCGATGCGTCCCACTCGCTGAGAGCTGTGCAAGATAGATTCTATTGGAGTTTTGGTGAGGACCACAATGGGATGGGCGTGGAAATATGGACGTAATCGCTGAGATGCGAAAACCAAAGCCAAAATCAGCTGCTCTATTTTGGTGTAATTCTTCTCTGCTCCTTGTAACGTTCTACTGATATAGTATATAGGTGTTTCCCCACCTTTGGTTCTTACAAGCACTGCACTTATGGCAAATGGTGTAGCGGCGAGATATACTCTCAGTTCTTCGCCGTGCTCAGGTGGCTGAATTGCTGGAAGAGTGGCGAGATACTTCTTAATGCCTTGAAATGCAGCTTCATGTGCTTCAGTCCAGTTGAACTTTTCTCCTTTCTTTAGTGTCTGGAAAAATAGCTTACACTTGTCAGAGAATCTCGAGATGAATCTGTTAAGAGACGCCAAAGTCCCGTTGAGTCGCATGACATCCTTTACTGTTACCGGCGAGGGCATCTCTATGATTGCTTTAACCTTGGCTTGATCATCTTCCACTCCCTTCTTAGTGACGACATACCCCAAGAACTTTCCTGAAGTCACACCGAAAACACACTTTGCTGGATTGATTTTCAACTTAGTAACACGCATATGGTTAAATATTTCTCTGAGGTCCTTCACATGAGTTTGCTTCTTCTTGCTCTTGACAAGCATATCATCGACATAGACTTCCATCGTCTTCCCTATCCATTTCTCAAACATTTTCTGTGTCATCTCTTGATAAGTAGCGCCTGCATTCTTCAAACCAAACGGCATTCGAGTGTAGCAGAATAATCCCTTAGTGGAAAAGAAAGCGGTATGCTTCTGATCTTCTTCCGCCAAGGGTATCTGGTTATACCCTGAATAACCATCCATGAATGACAGCAACTCATGACCTGATGTAGCGTCTACAGTCTGGTCAATACTTGGCAGCGGGAAACTATTCTTGGGACAAGCTCTGTTAAGGTCACTAAAGTCAATGCAGATCCTTACTCCCTTGTTCTTTTTTGGCACCACAACCATGTTAGCTATCCATTGTGGGTATTGCACTGGCCTTATTATACCAGATGCCTTCATTTTGTCAATTTCTGCCTCTACTGCTTCTTTATAAGCTGGGGCCAATTTCCTTATCCTTTGCTTGAATGGTCTGACCTTTGGATCGATATCTAGCTTGTGACATGCTATCGCCGGGTCAATCCCTGGCATCTCGTTCATACCCCAAGCAAAGACGTCAACATATTCCTTTAGTAGCGCTAGTAACTCCGCCGATTCGCCCTCATTTAATAGAGTACCAATTTTTACCATCTTTGGATCCTGTTCACCGCCGATATTAACATCCTTAGTAGGTTCCACCGCCGTGAAATGTAGCTCTGGTTCTCCCATCGGCGACGGCTCCTTTAATTGCTATAAGGTCTGATTTCCAGACTTCGCCGAGTCTTCTACTGAATTTGTTGAATGCACATATGTGGTTGGGTTAGCAATGAAGTCCAGAATTTCTTGCTCCTTAACCGCTTCCTTGCCGAGCTTCTTTTTCTCTGCCATCTTCACCTTTCGATTTTCCCGCATTTGCACGTCCGCTGAATTTCACGCCTTGGCCACTGACAAATCTCCAACATACTCGGCGACACCAAATGGCGTGGGGAACCTTAGGCGCTGATGATAAGTAGAAGTGACCCCTTTTAAACTGTGGAGCCATGGTCTCCCCAGAATTGCAGCATACGGCGAGTCAACATCCACAATACAGAGAGTAGTATTCAAGAAGTATTCATCGCAAATTTTCACCTTTAATTCAATCTCGCCTTTAGGCTTAGAAGCTATGCCATTAAACCCATAAATGTTATAGGAGGAGACCGTCGGCGAGGGTATTTTATCATCTTTCGCCCTCATTGCTTCAAAGGCCGTATTAAAGAGGATATCCACAGAACTTCCCGGATCAATGAGTACCTTCGGCAGCCTGAATCCTTCCATCTGAATGGTGAGAACCAAGGGGTTGTTATGATTTCTTCCTTCCGGGGGAATTTCTTGGGCGGAGAATCCAACACATGCCTTCATCCATTCTTGCAATGGCTCTTGCTTGGTGGCGACACTACAGATCTCATTTCCCATTCTATCTCGCTTATGAACTCGAGACATAACATTATCATGAAATTCATCTCTAGTAATTTTTGAATGTACAATGGAAAAGCAATCTAACTCCAACAAATCTCGCTCAACCTTAACCTCATACACATTGGGAGTCTGGGCAGGGATGGCTTGAATTGGCTGTACCATGATAGGAGGTGGTGGTGGCAACTCTAAGAATTCCTGGAATTTCCCTAAGCGAATAAATCGATGAACTTCTTGTTGTACACCGGTGCAGTTTTCGGTTGTATGGCCATGAAACTGATGAAATTGACAAAAAGAATTGGTATTGGCTGGCGGGGTCCTTGGGTTTCCTCGGTTATAAGGATAGCGAATGTCATCCCTACAGTTTGAACTTTCAATCTGACCAAATGCATCTGTATAAGAAACACGCAGCTTAGGCAAAGTAGCATCTTGGAAAGTTTGTTGGTTGCCTCTGCCAAATTTCCTGTTATCCCCATTATATCTTCTGTCTCCATTCCCATTTCGCCGATTACCTCCTCTTCCATAGTTTCCTCCTCTGTTATCTTGCTTGTCACGCCCATCATAATTTTCTCGCTTCTGAGAATTCCAATGCTGCTCGGCGGTAACTTGCTGCTTTCCTGCTTCAGATACTACTATCGCCGACGAGGGGTTCTGCGCCAACCTCCGCTGTTCAGCCTTCAACCATTCTTTCTTGATTTCTTCTTGATCTTCCGGCGATAGACTATTGATCGAGTGAATTTGTTTTGCTCTTTCCTTCTTTAGTCGCAACTCCTCCTCTCGGATTTCTTCAAAACTTAGCCATTCATCTTGCATCGCCCTCAAGGTCAACAAATCCTGTGGCATGTTCCAAAACAACTTCTGGTACAGCTGGTCAGTAGTCTCCATAGCGCTAAGAAATGATCTTATTTTCTCCTTTTCTGAAACTTCTGATCCTACCTCGCCGCTTGCTTTTCTCCATCTTTGAATAAAAACTTTATAAGTCTCCGAGGGTCTTCTCTTAACGTTGAACAATCTTTCCACGCCGGGCCGACCTCTATTATTCTGAATAAAAGCATGCAAGAATTTGCTTTCTAACTTCTCAAAGGATTTGATTTTTCCTTCCTCCAGCCCATCAAACCAGGTTAAGGCTTCATCCTTTAGTGTAGCAGGGAAAGCCATACACATTATAGGATCTGATCCTACCCAGGCCGCCATATCTCGCTTATAATATTTCGAGTGCTGTGTAGGATCTCCCGTTCCATCATAGATGGAGGTGAATTTTGGGGCAGAGTATTTGGGAGACACGTGTCCATGCGTAATACAATCGTGAAAAGGTGTTTTCTGCGCTTCTAGGAGTGCAACTCTATATCTGGACTCCCTCGAAGACCCACTTAAAGCTTCTACTTTATCTTTTAGTTGGCGCAAGTCCTTCTTCATCTCCTTATCTGCTTTATGTCGTCGCCTAGAACTGCTGCGGTCCTTATCCTTTCCAGGTAAATTTATTCTCCTACCCCTTTCATCATAATTCGCCGATGAATCTGAGATTTCAGTTGAGCTAGTTCCACTCTTTTCACCTCGGCGAGTTGTATGAGAATGAGACTCATGACGAGACGAATGTGTATGAGACCCATGGCGAGATGACTGTGCATGGCGAGTTGAGTGCGAGTGGGATGTTTGACCTTTATTTTGAGCCGCCATCAATTCTCTATGACTCTGAAGTACCGTTTCCATTTGCAATTGCATTTGCTTCTGCACCTGATCCGCCTGCCTGTTATTAGCCTCTAGAATTTGCCTCAGCAGAGTTTCTGTGGTATTTGTGGATCCAGTATTATCTGCTATCACCACTGGGCGAGTTACAGTAGCACCAGGTGCTATCATCGCACCATTCCTACTAGCCGCCTGTGGAGTTTCTGCCACCACTGCCGGAACTTCTTCTGCTACATGCCTAGTCTCGCCGATATCTTGTACCAACTGCTGCTGATCATTGGCTGTCACTGCTCCTGCTGCAATTGCGTTTTGAGTTGCTCCCCCTGCATTCGATGTTTCTCCAAGGGTGAATCTTCTTCCACCAATCTGCTCGCCATGAGTATTTGCTTCTATTGCGCTACTGATTCTTGTTAGCATTGGATTAGGTTCAGGCGACCTTTCTGCATTCTCAAAACGAGTGATATCCTCCATATAAACTTCTTCTTGGCGAGTCACTCGCTGGATAGGTGATCGGCGAGATGAGCTTGCCACATTAGGATCCACTGGTCCAGCCAGTTCCATTGCTCTGCTTCTAGTGTTGTGACCACTGGGGAGTGTCGCTGGTGTAGGAAGAATAGGGTGTCGAGGAGGCCTACCCGCCGGGGCTTTATCACTTCTTCCTCTAGGACCCATTCGCCGAGACACTGTAAAAAGAAGACAAACACACTTCCTGACAGTATTGCTCTGTTAGTACTGTGGGTAAATGCCAAACAAGTTAGTTGGGTTACTTTTCAGAATATTGATGAATGAAATACAAAAAGAAAAACTTTCCATCACGTGATGTGTAGATGGTGACCTAAGCATGACAAAAAATTGCAAAAACATCCTATGTGATTGCGAGTTTGAAATCAAAGTGATAGTACGGCCAGCATCTTAAAGAACAGCTTAACAAGGTTTTAGGATGTAATTTTTTCTATGAAACTGAAATTCATGCTAAACACCAGAACTAATGCTCTTTTGCCTGAAATATATATCTATATTTGAAAATCCCACCAAAATCAACAATTTTCCTCCCAAGGGACCAAGTTTCCTACTGCTCATGTGAGAAAAGTGAAATATGTGATGAAATTGCTCAAGCAGGCCGGTCAATCATTGTCTATAAGCATACCAGCACTCAACACAGCATGATTTCCTTTAAATGGTAAAAAGTGTCTACTCGGAATCCTGATCCCTCGCCATAGCATACTAAAAATACTCTAATGCTTTTTAATCATAGTAACACTCTACAAGAAAATCTTTATAACAAGTTGCATAGCATGCCATGTATAGCAAGATAGAAGCAAAGTCATGAAGAAATATCTCATGGCGAGCATAACGTCCCAAAATAGTATGAGAAGCAACAGCAAGCCAAATGTCTCCAAATGGAAATAACAGAGAGGTAGTAACGCTATCGGCGATAAAATCATACTATATATAAAAACAAAAGAACGTATGATACTTTTAACAGAGCAAGTATACGAGAAATTTTTTTGAGGAAAACAAGTTCAAAACCTTTTCTAGCGCCAAAATGTAACTGTGTAAAATCCCAATGGTTAGATCTTACACAGTACACCCAAATATGATACACCTACATACACACAATCATTCCCAAAGTATACATCCATACAACAATCATAAGAGATATCAAGGAGATAAGAGTTAGAGTTACTTGACACGATGATTTACTTGGTTCGCCCATAATAAGGACTACATCCAAGGATTCCACTAGTATAAGTATGATTACAACACCCCATTACCTTGCTAATCTTCTATGTTTTGTTCCTTGAATGAGAACCCTAACTTTGGTCTTGGGCTGTAGAGAGCAAGTAGGATACTTTTCCTCTCTCCAGACCAATCCCAAATGTGTCCAACCCCTTTCTCAGTTGGGTTAGTTTACTATTTATAGACCTTTTACATAGTGGTAAACAGCTAATACAAACAATGTTAGACTGACACTATTTGTCATGACTCGCCGACACATATACCTCGGCGAGTTCATTCCATACTTAACAAACATAGACGAGAGAATCTTCTTGGAGATTATGTTGATGACGTATCCTCCACTGAGTCAACCAGTCAACCTGACAATATATCCGTTCTGACTTCTCTTAAATGCTCACCTAAATTTCACCTAATTATCACCTAACTATTGGCGATAGATCTTTCACTCGTTGAAACCCCGCTCGCTGATATCCTACTCGCTGGTACCTTACTCGCTGATCCTTATGTCGCCTGTCTTGTTACTCGCTAATCCAGGACATCTCAGCTGCATTCTTTTTACACAACAGCTCATCTAGGATGCTTTTATATCGGACAGGTATTTTCTACCCTTACATAGGGTTTGAGGCGTTGAAGCGAGAATCAAGTTCTTCAGATCCCATCCCTAGTTCAGACATTCTAAAGGTGACTTTCTGAAACCGAGAGAATGATCTCCCATTGTGGTCGCCAACTGTTTTTACCTGGAAAAACAATGCACTGTCTCTGGGTACTTTCGTAGTGTTCGAGATCAAAGTCGAACAAGACGAGCCTAAACCAAGTCAATGGCCGTTCACGTCTTGCTTCGGTCACAGAGAGGATAGAGGTTGATCTAGGGAGGGAAACATCGAAGAAACTTGAAATCAGGTTGAGGATGTGTTTTGGGTGTAAGAGTTCAAGATTTCCGTCGTGAGAGTGACTGGAAATCTCCAAGGCTAGAAGGGTGTTGGGTTGCTCAGGTGTGTTTACTTCTGAGGCTCTGGTTTATTCAGGTGTTCTGAATATCGGGTTGTTTCTGGAAGATGTTCTTTCCTTGGAAGATAGAGGAGGCCTCTATTTATAGTTTTGAACTCACCCTGATCTCTCGACAGAGAAGGTGGAAGTCGTGGAAGAGTGGAGGACATGGGTTGGTTTCCGTAATTGCCTGAGTTGTGTAGAACATGTCCACTCGTGCCATCTTCTCGTAACTGTCCACTATCTCTATCAGTTTCTTTCAACTGACGTAGACCGCCAGACCAATACCCCTAAAGTTATCCCCCCGTGTGATGTTTTGATGTCTCGAGTGATACGCAGATATTGCGTAGTTGAGTTGAGTTGAGTCTGAGTAGGGTCGTATGACTAATTGTCATGACCAACGTGAGTGTGGTGCCTCCAGGACACGAGTATAGGAGTGGCCTTGGCTATTGGCCAAGTCCAGGAGTTCATAGCGCCATTGGCTTGTGGCGCTATAGCCCAAGGGGCTACGGCCTTGGCCAAGGCCAAGGCCAACCTCCAAAGCGCTTTAGCGCTAACCCGTTATTCATGGCGCCACGGCCTTGGCCTTTGGCCAAGGCCAACTCGTTGTGGCGCCATGGTTTATGGCCTTGGCCTTTGGCCATGGCTATCTTGTAAAGCGCTTTAGCGCTAGCCCTGTTATTCATGGCGCCATGACTCATGGCGCCACGGCCTTGGCCTCTGGCCAAGGCCAACTCGTTGTGGCGCCATGGTTCATGGCGCCACAGCCTTGGCCTTTGGCCAAGGCTAACTTGTAAAGCGCTTTAGCGCTTGCCCCGTTATCATGGTGCCATGGCTCATGGTTCGTGGTGCCATGCTATACGTCGCTATGACTTTGGCATTTGGCCAAGGTCAACTTTGTTGCAGCTGGTGTGTGCTGGCTATGCCTTGGTTATGATGTGCGTGTTTACGCTACAACATACTTGAAGTCATGGCGTGTTTATCCATGGTATGTTAGACCATCATGAGTTTGGGATGAGGTCTGTTTAAGCCTGTTTAGGCTGTTGTATGCTTCTCAGGGAGTTCTGGACATGCCTAGAACTTCAATATTCCTGAGGTTTTCATTAAGACTCGAATGTTGAGTTGTATAAAGAGGAAATCCATGAGGATACATCTTTGTTAACTCTTCACCATGTACCATATAGTAATTTGGTTCTGATGCCGAGGAATTCGAGGCGATGTCGACATGAAGCAGATTAATGGGTTTAATGTGTTGGTGAGATTATCAATACTGCACTATGATATCATCCTCTCCACCGGGGGTTATAAGAGAGAACTCATAGAGAGTTTATTCAGCTCGTAGAACGGGTTGCATTCTGAGCTATGGAGATGTGCCTGAATAGGCCATTGCCTCTAGGTTAGGCATGTTTAGAGAGTGTTTTTACAATCTTGTCCCTCTCTCATTTTTCACCATCTACATCTGTTATTTTCCAGTTTATGTGCGATCCATTAATATCCCCAGGGTTTCTGACACTAAGGCTTTTGTAACTTCTTTTCCAAACATCCCTGATTTTCCTAGATCTACCTTCCAAAAATGAAGGTTCCAGGTAATCAATTTTTTTTCAAATTTCCGAAAAAAGGATACGATGGATCTGAGAATAATCTACTTTCCTAATATAACTTTCGATAAGAAAACCCCTAAAATATCCCTAAGCAGGTTTTAGCAGTATGAATCATGTACACAGTTCTAAGGGTGTTTTCTGGAGATTCGAGTAATAATGGATTCAAAAATCAAAACACTATTGTTTCTTTCAAAATTTTGAGAAATATATTTTTCTTCTTCTTTTCCATGACAAACTTCTTTGAAGAAAACCGTTTGCATCTTGATTAGATCTTTGCATTTCAAAGCTTGAATTTTTTGAAAAACATCAATCCATCATAATGATGATTTGCTCGAGATTCTTCAGTACTTTAAAGCTTCAAATCTTTGGATACTTAAGATGGTGGAGCTTATTTTAAGTAAAGAAAAGTGAAATAAGAGTAAAACTTGAAAACCCTAAGATTTTTTTTTTTTGAAATTTTTGAAAACCACCAAAGCACAGGCAAACCTAAGTTGTTTTAATCAGTCCATGTCTCTAGCGCCAAACTGTGTCGCTATAAAATCTGCATAGAGATATTATACCTAACAGCCATTAGATCAGTAAGCTCAACTAACGATTTAAAGAGTAATACTAGCTTGTAACAAGATATGGAAACAGACTAAACACTATGCCGATGAAGATTAAAGCATAGTAAATAACAAAGTGAAGACCAAATGTTCATTAATGTAAAGTGTTTCTCTGGCTAATACTACATGGATATTGTACTTCAAGACCTGAGGAGATTCAATACTAACCTAGTCTCACTCACACGCCTCTAGACTTATCAAAAATCCAACCCTTGCAACTGAGCTCGAGCTCGCCTTTTATAGAACGAGTTACAAATGGATTACAACTAATAAAACAAAATACACAATCGTGGAGGTGTCAGAGGTTGTTGATTAAGTCGGTGGTCTTCGAGATGTCCTCGATGCAATTACTTCGAACTTCTTCACTCGAGAACATCAGCTTACGAGTTTTCCGTCATCGAGCTCATTTATCTTCGACGCCTTCCAGGCTGTCTTCCACTACATGCACACCTTTTCAGATATTCGATTGAGACGACTCACTGTTGTACGAGATCTTCTCGAGTTCTATTCCCTACTTCGCGGTCCTATGCCTGCCACCCTGCTTCCGCTCTAAGATCCTGACACGTGTCTCGATGGTTTTATCTCCCTACATATCCGGATCTATTTGATTAATAAACTGGTATTCATCACTTTGTACATTGTTTTCCTCATGTTCTTCACTTTCTTCACTTTGAATTTCAGATTCAACATTAGACTTACCCACATGCTCTGCGAATTTCGGATCGTTACTTTGATTTCGTGATGTTTGTTTGGCCTTCGCCATAACTTATATAGAATTTAATCATCGATGAATTTTTCGAATCGTCGATTAATCGAGACGATGGAGGTTTGAGAGGGAGACGAGGGAGAAGAGGAGAGACGCTGAAGAAGAGAAGAGGCGTTGAAAAACAAATGAAACTGAAAATGAATTTTGGTTAAGGTTGTAGGGTCTTCTTAATGATTCAGGGGCATTTTGGTCTCATCTTTAATTTAATAGGGTAATTTAGACTTTTCATTATTTTTTGAAACCCCTTATAACACACCCTAGGATAGTAACATTGTTTTGAGGTATCTCTAGTAATGGTTGTGGCCCCTAAATCATCCAATATATATATATATATATTAATGGAAATGACTAAGTTTAACCATGGTATGCATAATACAACTAAGTTAACAAGAGAAGCAAAGATATAACGAGGTTCGACACAATTTGTGCTTTACATCCTCGGGGTAATAGACTATATGATCTTATTACTTTTGAAGTGGGTTACAATGGTGTTTATGAGAATTATGATAAAGATTTTTCTCTATAGAATGTAACTATACTATCACCTTATACCTAAGATAATGCGACCCTTGTTCAGTAGTTGAGAGGGGTATTTATAGTGGTTTGGTGAGAGGATCCTCTTTACTACCTATGTGATAGAGCATTGTCCGGTCAACCTCACTAAGTGTTGGTATGTCAAGCTTAGTTTTCAAATTTAGTGATCAAAACTCGACCGCTAAACAACACACATTAGGTAAGGTCATCATTAAGTTAGCTTTAGGTTGTGGAAGATTTTGATAGGATTTAGAATCACTATTTAAAGAGTTAAAGAAGACTGAAGATCAAACAAATACATCCGTCTTCACATTCAAGAGGTTAGTGAATCTAAATAACGCGATTCCATTATCTTTTACACTTGTGCTATAAAAGACAAAAACATAACTTAATGCTTGAGCTTTACGTTATGAATTGATCACTTGTGATCAGTGTGTCTTAAGATATAACTCCACTTTATCGCTTGCGATATTGTTGCTGTAGTTATCACGTTCCATATTTCTTAGAGCTTTCTTTTCTTCTCCGTCTCTAAGTGATATAAGGTTTTTCCTAAAACCTGCGAGTTGGATATATCAGTTGTGATGTTGTTTCGGTAGTATTACGAGATTTAATCCATCACAGTATTGTGTCTCGACTTGCCTTGTCTGACTCTGTCGGATTGATTGGTATGTGCTTGTATGTGCTAAATGTAGTTGAGATCGTGACTCACACTTATGTTGTGTAGACTCGATATACTGATGTTCTGAGTTCGAATACTACGTCATGGGTTGGCTCTGATTAATGAAGTTCTGAATCATTTATTTGATTCTCTACATATGAACATCTAGATGCCATATCACAGTTTTAGATTTCGAAACCATATTCATGTTATCTCATCTTATGGACTTTCAAAGTTTGAAACCTCAATGTAGGTTTTGGTAAAACTTAACCTTGATTTCGAAACCATAATCTGGTTTTTGTATCCAAAAGCTATTTGGTCTGAAACTTAAATGTTGTGACCAATGAGAGAACTTGAGTTCGAAACGATGTTTGCTGGCTGACAGTGACTTGAGAATCGAGACCAATGTGTCTTGACCATGTGAGTTCTAAAAGGTCGAAAAGACCCTGGGGTTTCCTAAAGGTTTATGTGAACCGGGAAATAAACCTGTGCATAAAGGATAAAAAGGTGTGATGGCTAAACGTTTCTTGACCACATGGACTCTCAAGTTCGACACCAAACATTTGTGACGAGATTAATATGTGTTTCTTGTTTCTAAACCTTAACCAAGGTTTTGTTAAAACAAAATCTAAATTTTGAAACCTTACTTTGGTTTCGTTATATGGAATCTTGATTTGGGAACCTTGTTGATGGTGGTTTTTGGCGAGGAGGTCACAGGAGTAATTTTGCATCAATTTCTGGCATCCTGGAATATCTCGAGATAAGGTATGAATTTATTTTATAGTAGGGATAAGATATTTAAATTACCATTAGCTGTATTTTGATATCTCACGACCCTAGCCTAGTAGCATGGTCCATATCCCTAGCCTATACGATAAAATACCTACGCATACGCATTAACCTGGCCCATGCTCGAGCCAAACCCTAGGCCATTCACGCCACTAGCAAGGGGGAGGTACACGACCACTTCTTGGCCTTGGGGTATACACGGTTGTTTTTACCTGCAAAAACAAGTGTACAGTCTCTGGGTACTTTCGTAGTGCTCGGAGATCAAAGTCGAACAAGGCAAGCCTAAACCACGGATGGCCGTTCCCACCTTGCTTCGGTCACAGAGAGGATAGAGGTTGGTCTAGGGAGGGAAGCAGCGAAGAAACTTGAGATCAGATTGAAGGTGAGTTTTTGGGTGTTTGAGTTCAAGATTTCTGTCGTGAAGTCGACTAGAAATCTCCAAGGCTAGAACGAGTTTAGATTCTCAGGTGTTTTTCTCTGAGGTTCTGTGTGTTTTCTCGGTGTTCTGAACGTTCTTTATTGTTCTGCCTTGGAAGATAGAGGAAGCCTCTATTTATAGTTTGAACTCACCCTGATCTCTCGACAGAGATGGTGGACGTCGTGGAGGAATGGAGGAGTGGAGGACATGCGTTGGTTTCCGTAACTGCCTGAGTCGTGTGGAACATGCCCACTCGTGCCATCTTCCCTTAACTTCCCACTATCTCCATCAGTTTCTCTCAACTGCCGTAGACCGCCAGACCAATACCCCTAAAGTTATCCCCCCGTGTGATGTTTTGATGTCTCGAGCGAGTGATATGCAGACATTGCATAGTTGAGTTGAGTGGAGTCGTATGACTAAGTGTTGCGTAGTTGCTTTGAACCAGGGAGCATTGCGTAGCTATGGCCATGATTTTGGCCAAGGGTAGGCATGGCGCCATGGCCTCTTGGCCAAGGCAAAACCTCTTGTGGCGCCATGAATATGGCGCCATGGCCTATGGTCGTGTTTTAGACATGCTATATATATTGTGGCGCCATGAATATGGCGCCATGGCCTTTTGGCCACAGAATAATCTTGTGGCGCCATGAATATGGCGCCATGGCCTTTAGGCCAAGGGATAATCTCGTGGCGCCATGAATATGGCGCCATGGCCTTTTGGGCCACGGAACAATCTTGTGGCGCCATGAATATGGCGCCATGGCCTCTTTGGCCAAAGACTAATCTTGTGGCGCCATGAGTATGGCGCCATGGCCTTTTGGCCAAAGACTAATCTTGTGGCGCCATGAATATGGCGCCATGGCC
>JAJJMA010100507.1:9153-20608 GCA_023529015.1 Papaver nudicaule
CTTGTGTAGTCAGCTGCTACACATGGGTATAATGCATCTGTACTTCTACTAATAACTTTGTTAATGTCAATAGAAAGCTAATAGATGTTCGTTAGTGTCGATAGAAAGCTAAAAAGAGATTAAAGCAAGTTTTTGTATGCATCAAATTTCTTTCTGATTCTGCATTCGCAACATTGGTCTTCATTTTCTTGCTTACACATAATTTCTCTCATTTCACCTACAGAGAGCATGAAACAATACTATTTGGCGAGAGAAATGTTGCTAGAAGACACACCAAAAAAATTCCTAACTGGCTTAGACGGGAAGATGTGACTTTCAATGGCTACGTCATCAATGGATACATCGGCGAAGAAATACACAAAATAATGGAGTATGGGTTGACAGTGGATCTGAAGATGCTAGTGAAACTTTTTGCCGAGGTTTTGAAAAGCTTGTATGTTGCTTGTTAAAAGTTCAGACAATCATTCTTAAACTGAAGATTCATGGTTAGATTAATTGTAGGACCTTTCTCTATCATTATGTGGTAGTTAAGTGCCTGTAAGATGTAAATTTTATGTACTAATGCTGAAATTTGTTGGAAATTGTTCTTTATTTATCATCATTGTGCTCTGTTTTGCCATGTGTATATATGTATCAGGTTTTCTTGTTTACTATTACTCAGTTCTTAGTTTAACCCCTTATGGGTTATGGTATTGTACATTTTTTGTAATTCTGAGTAGACCATTTGCTGGTTTTCTATATATGAATGCTTGGTACTTGATGATAAGCTATTTGGGTAATCGGCTAATACACATCTTAAAATTGCTTCAGAAAATTTGTTTCCAGCAAAAGTGTACTTGCTTTACAAAACTGACAATTTTTTTTGTGTAATTTGCCGTTACTGCTTGTGTGTTTTGACTTGCGTAATGAGATGCTACAGATGCTAAAAAGCATCTGTAATCAGTAGATACACATGTGTTTGACTTGTGTAACGAGCTGCTACAGATGCTAGAAAGCATGTGTACTCATAAGATATACAAAATATTATGCAAAGACATACGTTAAGCATGTGTACTGTGTAACGAGCTGCTACAGATGCTAGAAAGCATGTGTACTCATAAGATATACAAAATATTATGCAAAGACATACATTAAGCATGTGTACTCAGTACTCATAAGCTTGTGTAACATACGTTTCTAAGACATGATGCTAAAAATACTAAAAAAATGAAATACTGCAAAACATTTCTTACAAAAGCCAATTAATCCTTGCAAAAGAAAAACCAAAATAAATTTCCTTACAAATCAAGGACCTAAAAGTGAACAACACTGGACTTCCTTGAAAATTCATTTAAAAAGAGAGCCAGTTGGACTCTGACTTCCAAACACTTCATATGCATACAGACAATCATTAGCTTTAGTGAGCTCGAAAGCTACCAAACCCCCAACCAATATCAAGTACAGTTTGCACCGAGCTCCAAAGTAACCAAACCCAAAACCAATATCAAATACAGCTTGCACCTGCAAATAAGTACAAGAGTAATTAAATCACCAAATATACAAGAAAGTCCCTGCTGTAAAAAAAGAAGAAAAGTGGAATATTTGTTTAACTACAAAGATAATCTGTATCTAATAAATCAGTATATATGTCTATTTTTGGTATAGCAACTAGTTGTACCTAATAGCGGTATCTGATGTCCATCAATCTTAATCGTCCATTCGGGGATTCAAGGGAGAAAATTTTTTAAAAAACAAACTAGTACTAATCAGTAAACAAAGGGATTTCTTTCATACTCACAACCACAACATCATCGAGATGTGACTGACGTCTCTTCCTTAGTGTTTCATTGTTAGTCTAGAGGGAGTGGAGTCTTTATATTAGCATCTAACTCACGACGTGTTGCAGTATTTAGCTTGTGTATCCAACAGGTACACATGCAATTTAGCTTGTGTATCCAGCAAATACAGTTTCCCATAGCTTGTGTACGTAGCAAGTACGCAACAACTAACCTGCAAAAATCAATCTGTAAGAGAACAATTACCAGGAAACAAAGATCTAATGACTAAAAAATCAGAATGAAGAATGAAAACAGTGAACAACAAACTAATGCAAGTAGTTAAGGTAGATATGCAAACTAGTCCCTCGCCTCCTCCCTCATTGCTTGTGTACTCAGCCGGTACACATGCACATTGCTTGTGTAATCAGTGGCTATACATGCTTCTAATACATGTGTACTCAACAACTACACATGTATGTAAGCTTGTGTACCCAACAACTACACAATAAGATCAATGTGTACCTAGCAGCTACAAATGTTTGTAGCTTGTGTACCTAGCAGCTACACATATCTCTAGCTTATGTTCCCAACAATTACACATGTATGTAAGCTTGTGTACCCAACAACTACACAAGTCTGTAACAACAACTATCCTGCAATTCTTCATAACTTGTGAAACAAATTTTCCAAGTCTTGCTCAATGTATATAAGATGCTTAAACAAAAAAACTAAAATAAGAATGACCTTTAAGTCCATCTTATACAGATATAAGAGAGTATTACCATCTTCCAACTTCATCATCGTCTTCAAGTTTTAATTCTTCTTTAACTGAAGAAATGAACTCCTTTGAAAGCTTGTCGTCAGCTGCACCACACCCAACAAGAAATTCTAGATCTAAAATCTAAAATAGATATAACGATTAGCTTAGTTCAGATCTAAAATTAGATATTCTATCGGAAATACATATTAGAAGGTAAAACAAAAACAGTCAAAAAATCTAAAAAATTCTGGTATTATTTTTCCTCGAAATCTTTACCTTAAAATAAAGACTAAGAAGATACTAGAGTAGATCTAAGTTCGGATCATTACTTGATCAAAGAAATTTGAGCTAAAAATTAGAATATCAAGATTTTTCGAAACCATAAATTGATTTTTCAGAAATTTAAACTGTATAACTACTGAAATCGAATTAAAACGTCGAAGATAAAATAAACTTATCTTTTAAGTCGCTGCAGATGATTTGTCTTTCATATTTAAGTGTCGATGAACTTCATAAGCAACTCATCAAATTAGGTTTCTCTTTGATTTAGATCTGAAAACAAAATATAAATCGAAACATCGTTGTTGCTTCTCGAATCTTCAGAGTTGGAGATTAAACGATTGATTTTGAAACTCAGATCTAAATCAAAGACATGTCTAATGGTAATCCATCGAATTTGACGAATAAGAAAAAAAAAATACTGGAGAGTTCTGTGCGTATCTGGAGAGAGAAAGAATACTGGAGAGTGAAAGAGAAACAAATCTGATTTGTTTTTGTTTCTTAAAATAAACCTATATATGACAGGGCTATATGTGGTATTTAAAATAATTGATGATGTCATTATCCGGGAAAAATTCAAAATCAAGCCCATTTTGGGCTTTCTAATAACAATTTTTCAAAACTTTGGGGTTGGTAGTATAAGATCCATATTGTTGGGTTTATATAGTTTGTACCCATATAATTTGGGGTAGGTAGTAGTTTTCACTACTTGTTAAGTATGCATAAAAACGTTTGCAGTTGGGAGGAATCGAACATGGATCCTCCTGAACCTAAGTAAGACCTGCAAACCAACTCATCCAAAGTAGCTATGTTGAAATGCATTGGATGCTATATGTATTTAATATCATCCACGGGACTATCAAAGTGACTATGACACGCCCTGAATGCCTGTCACACCATTTTCAAGAGAATGTGTCCTCGAAGGACGAGATCGAGCCAGCTGCAAGATTGTCGTACCAGGCGAGAGCTTCTCCTTTTAAACTAGAGGGGAAGTATTTGCAAAACACTTCATCTCTATTGGCATAAGCCAGAAAGACTCGGAGATACATTTTGACATGTACGGTGGGGTCTCCCGAACCGTCGAAGATGGAGGTAAAGGTGGGCATTGTGCATTTTACTGGAATTGGTAATGAAAGGATTTCCAGACTTAGCGGAGAGCGGTTGACGTCGTTCATGGCTTGAGTGAGCTTGATCCTGTCACTCGATTGGATTAGGTTGTCAAAAAGCTCTGCTCGGAGTGCCTTTATTTGATCCATCATTACTTGTTGTAGGGCCTTTGCCTCGGCATCCTTCTTCGTTGGGTTTCCTTCGCTGAATATCTGTAGGCTTGCCTTCGTATACGCTGGAGGCTCGGTCCTTTTGCTTGACACCGTGATTCCTTGACCTTTGCTGGCGCCCTTGGTCTTGATGTTCGTTTTGGATACGGAGGGTTCCTTCGGCTGAGATACGTTGTTTGGACGAGAGTGTCCTTCGCTGCTTCCTCTGTAATTGGATGCTGATTTTTATGCTACCTTTTTGTTTGCTTCGGCCAGCTGTTTCTTTAGCTTTTTTATTTTTCTGTTTTTCAAGAATAATTTTCTAAATCGTGCAGCTCTTGCCGTATTTTCTTCGGTGGGCTGGTGCTCGGGCGTTTCATTGTCAGGATCGGACGCTTCGTCCTCATCTTCGTCGTTTTCCCCATTTGCTTCTTGTATTTGCTGTTGGCGTGGTTATTCTGCCTCTGGGAATCCTTCTCCCTCGGGGCCTAAATCTTCTACATATACCTCGTTCTCGTTTACTGGTTCCCTGTGTTGGACTGTGCTAGCCGCCACCTCGGGGGATAACCCTTTACTTGTCGAGAATCTAGTAAAGTGTTGTCTTGATGATCCGGTCCCTTGCTTCGAGGATCCCACTCACTGCTTCGGAGCCTGATCCGATTTTGAAGCCATCCTGGTTATGACCTGTCAAAAAACAGAAAACCCGTGAGGTCCAAGGCGGCTAGCGCAGTGTACTTTTGTCGGCCATGTAAGTTTACTCTGCAACGGGTTTTTTCAGACGAAATTTAATATGTCGTATTTGCCCCTTTTAGATATATCCCTATCTGCTTATTTTGTCTTTTAGCTCAAATCATCTTTTTCCATCAGCTTCTTGTTATGGAGTTTTATTTCCCAATATAGCATGAAATTTAAAAACCCTAAAATGGATTTTCAGGTATAACATGAATTTTGAAAACCCTAAAATGAATTTTCAAGCATAGCATGGATTTGTAATCGTTTTTTTTCGCAAGGCTAGATTTCATTATTAAAAACGTTTAAGGCGAACATAAACTGCCTCTTTTGGAAATCGACTTCCTCATACCAAGGTTTTGAAACTCTTTAATGGATGATTTTATCACCTGATGTTGTGCTCAGAAAACTCTTAAACATGCCAAAGCCTTTAAGGTCTTTTAGATGCCTAAGGTACATGAGCTTCTTTTCGGAAAACAAGCTTTTGAAAATCTTTGAAAAGATTAGAAAATATACTAAAAATTTGAAAACCCGAAAAATCACAGGCAAACCCTAAGTTGTTTTAATCATCCCTGTTTCTAGCGCCAAACTGTACGAGTAGAAAATCTGCATAGGTACTCAAGGAGCCATATCCATCAGATCTACTCATACATACAGTAGTTTAGTTGAGATTCAATGGTGCGAAGACCACAAGAACAATACCGAAGGTAATCAGAACAGAAATTGAAGACTGAAAATATATAATATCAAAGGCTAAATGTATAAATATTTATCTGTATTCCAATGTCGAGATTACATGAATATAACCCTAAGGAACCAGAGGAGATACAGACCTAATCTCACTCTTGCCGCTTAGGTTCAACCAAAGAGAATCCAACCCCTACAATGTTTTCCAAGCTCGCCTTATATAGGCCGAGCTTGGGTGGTTTACAGCTAATAAAGACAAAGGACTCAATCGTGGTGGTGTCAGTCCTTGTCGAGTAAGGCGGTTTATTCGCTGGCACTCCGAGGTTGATTCTGGAGCTTCGGCCCTTCGACATGGTCCGAATCCTTTCCTTCCGAGTCTTCACTTCGTTCGTGTACGACCTCTTTCTTCTTTGGGTCTAGTCCGAGATCTCGCTGTCGATCTTCTCGGAGTGGTTAGGCTTCTTGGATGCGAGACACGTGTTCCGAGGGGTTTTACCCCCTACAGTTTGCCTCTTTCCTTTCCTTGTATCGAAGATGCGAGGAGAGGAAACTCTCTTTCTGCCACCTCTTTGTCAAGCATCCCCACTTCCTGCCAGGTGTGTATTTTCTGACACGTTCTCCTAAACTCGTGGCTTTTCACCTTCTGACTGGTAGAGCCGGTTTATCTCACTATTTAAGTTTCGTTTCTCCCTCTAAATTTTTTTTTAGACCTTTCGTTTTCATCTTTCTTGGCGCCGGCGGTTTTCTTCTGCGAAACTTCGATTTGTATCTTCATATCAAGTGAACTATCCGTTCCTTTCTCCTTGACCCATTGTTTTAATCTTCATTTTCTTTCATAAAGTTAGTTTCTTTAGGATTTTCCCTTCTTTCCTCTCTCTATTTTGAGTGACCTCTGCTTTTTCCGTCCGCCGGCGGTATTACGTTTTCCTATCTGTTTTTTTTTTTTTTCATGTCGCCTTTTTCCATGATTGAGGCCCTTTCCTTAAGGTTAAATGGTGTGAATCCTGATGGAAGGGGCTTTCAAATTGAGGCCATAGATTCTCCCAGATTGACTCCAGACTTGGTCAAGGAGTACCAATGTAACGAAGATATACTCGTGGTGACGTTTCATCAGATATCTGCTGGGTTGCTTCTTCCTCTTTATCAGTCTTCTAATCCCTTGTTCCTTGAAATCCTTTGCTCTATTCCCGAACCTCGAGGTGTAATGCAACTTACTTGCAGTTCAATCTTTCTTATCAATCAGTGGGTTCTTCAGTCTGAGAATAATTCCTCTCCCGAATCCACAGCGAAGTACTATTTTACTGCCAATAACTTTTTTAGATACTACGAGCCCTTTTTAACTATAGACAATAAGTTAGCTCCTTGGGGGGTTAGCTTTCGGAGGGTGGAAGGTAGCCGAAATATTCTCCCCGAATCTTTAAATTATTCACTGGACGAAGACTGGTCTTCGGAGCCTATACTTCTCAAAGGTCCTATACTCCGAGGTTGGAAGGACTCAGGCCGATTCCTTGTTCGGACTAAGTTCGAGGTAGGTCACGAGTTTGAGACTCGACACCTGTTTTCCATCCATTTTTCTGACGAGGATATAAGGCTATCTCGCTCATTTTCGGGAAAAGGCAAGGATGTCATCGCTGAGCCCTTGGGAAGCCTAAAGCGTCCTCGGTCTGATGAGGAGACTATGCAGCAGGTAACAAGTACTTTCTTTTCGTTCCTTCTCGAAGTATTCATACTTGCCTCTGTTTGTTTCCTGAGAAAGACGGATCCTCATCTGCAGGGACAGCCGTTAGGTGCTCTAAGCCTTAGTCGTGGTCTGATGAATTTTAACTACGGGGGAAATCCCGGAGTTTCACGGCCGTTGAAGAAATCTGTTTTGCAAACGATCCTGAAAGGGGTTCAAACTGGTCGTCGCCAGGCTGCTATGGTTCCTCCGAAAAAGACAACTGGTGCTGATAAGGAAATGCCAGCATCGACGACGACTGAAATGGTTGTCAAGGAGGTGGTCGCCACGAATCCTCGGATTACCCTGCCTTCCACCGTCAGTGGTGCCTCTGCCTCGGCTATAGTTCCTGTAGCTTCGAAGGCTGGTGCCACCTCGGATTTTGTTCTTTCAACTTCTTCTGCGCCGAAGGTTGCGTTTAATGCCTCTGCCTCAGCGATAGGAACCTCCACGAATGTTTTTGGCGAGCCCTCTATTCTTTCTTCAGAGAAGATTGTTACGCCAGTGGACCTCCTTGTTCCCCAAGATGATGGTTCGTATGTTGAGATGGATTCTTCCAAAGAGCTCGTCGCCGGTTTTCCACAAAGTTCGATGTTTCCGCCTGCCCCGAGTTATGCTTGCAGATATAGGCAATCTTATACTGCCGAGAAGTTTAAGGAAGTTTTGTTTGAAAATTACAATCCTGGTGAATTTACTACCGAGGTTTCAACTCGTTTTGAAGCCTATGCCTCGGATCCTGTAGGGCAGCCTTTAGATCCGGATTTCTGCAAGAAGCTTAGCGATCTCTTCGGAGGTGACTGTCCTCGAGCCGAGTACGATCTTCCCCATCCTCCCTTGTCCTATGAGGAGAGTTTATCCATGATTCAGGCGGTGAGTTGTGTCTTTGTTGCGCATGCCGATGTCATCGGAGCGTTTTGTTAATCTGTTTTCTTATAGTCTCTGCTACTTTTTGCTAGGGCGATTATCATGCCACTGGTCTTCTAGCTTACAACTTTGATCAGGCTGGTGAAAACGAGTATCATGAGCGAGAGTTTCATCGGATGCAGGTGGAGCTAGCTCGAGAGAAAGTTCGTAGTGCTGAAGCGAAGAAACAATCTATATGTAAGTCTTTTTTGTTTTTCCTGTTGCTTTTTTGGGAACATCTGCTTTTTTGCAGCCTTGCTAAAAACAGATTTGCTACTTGCTTTTGAAAAGGCGAGCTGGAAGAGCTCGAGAAAAAACTTCAGGAGGCCCAATTGGCTACTGATCGGCTTCGAAATGGTCGACAATCGTCTCAGATTGCCTCAAGTGGCGAAGGCTATCGTAGTGATAGCGCTACGTTGTTGGAAGAAAGGGATAGATCTTTAGAAGATGTGAATTATTATAGGGCAAGAAGGCAAGAGGCCGAAAGTCTTTATGTAGATGAGAGAAAAAGAGGGGATCAAGTCGAACGCCTTCTCGAGGAAATTAGGAATAAAAACACGCTGCTGTCCCGAGAGAATCACTTTTTCCAATTAGATGTGACTCGACTAACACAAGAGCGAAATGCAGCTCGCTCGGAGAGGTCGGTCAGTGCCTCTGGTAGGGTTCTAATTGAAAGGTTAGAGGAGAGAATCAGAGATTTGAAGGTGCAGCTGTCTACACAGAAGAATGTTAATAAGGACTTGGTTACCGAAAATGATGTTCTAAAAAAGAGTTGTACTGATATGTGCCGAAAACTTGCTTCGGCAAATAAGTCGAACGTCCAGACTGCTGCAATTGTTGATGAGTACCGAATAGAATTAGCCAAAAGCGGGGTCATTTCCTCCGAGGATGTCAGAAAGAATGCCTCGGTGCCTCGCTTTACCAACCAGCACCAAGTTGCTGAATATGTGGTTTTTAAAGAGAGTAGGGAGCTAACCCAAATTTTCCTTTGCTTTCCTGCATACTTCGTAGCCTTAGTAGAGTCGTCGTCCTATTATTCTTATGCTTTGTGTTTCGTGTGTTCAGGTATCGAAGCTAATTTGAAGAAGCAGGTGGTTGACGCCGAAGCGGCGAGGGATGACGCCTCATGTCAGCTGGTGACTGAATCCAAACGGAAGTTGGAGGCTGAGAGTAGGGTTAAGCAGTTCACTAAAGAATTATCCGAAGAACACCAGCGTCGCTCTGCTGATTCGGTTAGACTTTCTCAAGAGCTTGAGCTTGAACGCAAACGTCGTTCTGAAGAAATGACAAATCATGTTAAACTATTATCCAAGGAAAGGGAGCTTCGCCTTGAATGTCAGGCGCGTGTGAGGGATCTGGTGGTCGGTTTTGCCCTCGTGCACCATGAGTTAAGACATGGTCAAGCTGCAGAAGAACTTCTTTCCCGATCTGCTCTTACTACTGCCTTTGCTACCAGCATGGCCTATCGAAAGCATGGTCGCGCCCTTTTCAGGACCATTGGTGTTGAACCTCCTACTTATGGCACTATTGGTGCGCGTGACTCAGATGTTGTTTCTCCTATTGATGAGTACCTACTCCCTCAGGAGGTTTATGTGGCCTTACCTAGAGATGAGCTTCGGAAAAGGGGCTTACTGGAAAAGTTTTTGAAGGTAGCTAGTGGTGGTAATGATGATGATGCTGCTCAAGGTGGTGATTCGAGGAATCTTAGTAGTGCCGCCGAAGGTACCTGCGATGGTCCGAGCGAATCCGTTCATGGTTCCGAGAATGGTCCTCGTGATGGTGCCGATTGTTCGAAGGATAATTTATGCCCTTAGCTTGTGTATTTATGTCTTTCCTTTGTAGTTGTGTCCGCGCCATTTTGCCTATACACGCGTTTTTTGTTATCGCACTTCGTGCCCTGCATTTGTACACATATATAAAGAATTTATTTTGCTTATTTTTCTTATTGTTATGCCCCTCCTCGGGACTGTTTTTTGTTTTGAGGAGGTCCCTTGGTTGAGTAACTCGCTTGTAAATGCAAGCAAATCAACTGCCTCGGGGTTCCACCTTCCTCTATAGGTAGATGTTAATCCCATTTATCGTCCCCTCGGCGCCCGAGAACGTGCCGTCCTCGTGGCCGTTTGGTAGTGAGTACGAGTGCATCATCAGCTTTTGTAGCCTTGATTCAAGGTGCTCACCGCTAACGGGGTGTCTTGTGGGTAGAGGACCGTGCCGCATAACTCGTAGGGCCCTTACGATTCATACGGTCATCGGCTCTGTGCCTGCTATTCGAGGTCTTTTTTATTGTTTGGCGATTTTTGCCTTTGGCGTTACAGCCTGTTTGGCGTTACAGCCTGTTTGGCGTTTTTTGCCTTTGGCGTTACAGCCTGTTTGGCGTTTTTTGCCTTTGGCGTTACAGCCTTTGCGATGGTGCTGACAGTATTTGGAGTTTGACTTCAATGGGAGTTGCATCAATGAGTGCGATTTTCATTTATTAAATCTCTTCGAGTGTTGCTTACAAATGGAATTGCTTTCTTAAACTAAGTGTTTCATGTACCTCCCCTCCACTGGGGTTTTCAATCTCTGGCCTTCGAGGTTAATCAGACTATAGGTATCATTGTCAAGTTGCCTTTCGATGACATATGGTCCAACCCAGAAGGGCTCTTGCTGGATGTTTTTGCCTTTGCTAGACTCGCCTGATTGCTCGCTCGGAGTCTGGAGACTGCCTTCTGCCACGAGGAACTGTTCTCGGTTCTCGAGATACTGGCTGTCTTCGCTGCCCTTTTGTTTCACGCTTAGCATTCCAGCTTCGGTGTCAGCTAGGAATTTAGTTATGCTCTCGTCCGATATCCTTGTGTTTTTAGCTTGTTCCGAGCATTCTTTGCTGCCTTCTTTTGCTTGAACATCTATTTAGTGGCAAGCTCGGGCCTCGGTAGGATCACCTGGGATCTCCGCAATCCCTGTTGGGGTTGGGAACCTGATTTTTTGGTGCAAGGTGGATGCGACACCCATAATGCTGTGCAACCATGGTCTTCCCACGATGGCGTTGTAAGGAGAGTCTATGTCCACCACGCAAAATAAAGTTGGTTGCTTTTGGCTACCAACATGAATTGTGAGCATTAGTTCTCCTCGAGGTGTTGACGGCTTTCCATTGAAACCGAATATATTGTAAGCCGAAGGTACCAAAGCATCTTTCTTACCCTTCATCTTGTCGAATGTTTGACCGAATAATATATCCACAGAACTCCCGGGGTCCACCAGTACTTTAGGCATGGCTATCTTCCCCATTTGAAGGGTGATCACCAGAGGATCATTATGCATTCTTCCCTCGTTGGGGATGTCTGCCGCTGAAAAGAATACGGGCTGCTTCTGCCACTCCTCTAAGCGA
>JAJJMA010100542.1:0-11264 GCA_023529015.1 Papaver nudicaule
TCATAATGCTGACGTAGTTAAAGAACTTGACAAGCTTCGGGCTTCTCCTGATCCGTTGGTAAAAGCGAAAGATGAGCTTATCTTGAAGTTGAAGGGGGATATTAGTAGTTTGGAACATCGTGTTTGAAAAGACGATGGTACCGAGTACACCACCAATCTTTTATTTTAGTCCACCTATAAGTCAAACCTTGACCAGTTCCTGTAATCAAGAACTCAAGAACAAGATCTCCTTCGGATCTGATTGATTCACACGAGGGAGTCAATACAGGAATCCGAAAGACTATGTCAACCAACCGAGTACGATACTTTAATTATAATTGAAAGCTCAAATATAATGCGGAAGTAAAGTAAAGTACACACAAGATTTTGTTAACGAGGAAACTACAAACTCGTAGAAAAACCTCGGGACCTAGTCCAGTTTTGAATACTCTTAAGAATTAAGCCGCCAACACACCTACTCTCAGACTTCGGACTAACTGGTGCAGACAATATGACCCTAATACGACTATTAGTCATAAAGATTTCCCCTCAGTATTCCTACGCCTCCAACCACAACAAGGTGGTCACGCACATGTACTCCCCTACGCAAACAGACGTCCTTTACTGTCTTATGCAAGAGTTGCCTCACAGCCCGTCGCGAGGACTATCGCTACCCGACCTCCAATCGGACGATTACAACCTTAGTGGACAACAACCAAATAGCGGCAAATCAAATCGCTATATGATATCCTTGGTAACTAACAGATATTTCACCGAAGTCTTTTCACACCAAGAGCGAGGATATTGAGTTTACTTAGGCAATAAACACCTCTAGGTATTGATCAAGGTTTCAAAACCTAAACTCCCGAAAGAGCAACCTTGTCGTCCCAGTTGGAATCAAGCAGATAGCTGTAGCAAGTACGATATGATATGACCGTGAAGAACGGTGTACCTGCAAAGAACAAATCCAATAACAGCGATCTTGATTCCACTCAATATCTATAGTTTAGGCACACAAACCGAAAGCGGCTTGCTGACAAATCCAGGTTAATAGATAAAGAGTATGTTCTAATCACAACGATCTTCAGTGGCCTTATAGCAGAAGAGAAGGACCATAAAATAAACAAGATCGCAAGGTTTGATAGACGTGATAGAACAGAACACAAGTACAATACAAAGAAGACTAGTAAACATAAACTACTTTCCCGTAAGAGGTACTTCTAGGCTTCTCGATCCCTAGATAAGACTTTCACGCAATTCTAGACCGAGAATAAAAGCTCAAAGGTAACTGAAAAGAAAAGCGACAAACACAAGCTTACAATTCCGAAGAAGAGCTTGGCCAGAGGGATAAAGATTTAAGGAGAGATACTACTCCTATTTATATTGACTAAGGCTTAGCTTTGAAATGAGGCAAACTTAATTTCAGAAATTCCACAAAGCACATTTACATATTAATTCTGAAGTTCCCCATTTAGTCTCATAGCATTTAATGAGAACTAATACTCTAGCATTTTACATTTAAGAAAAACATATTCCATAAAGAAAATATATTTTCAAAAGATGTTTAGCCAAGAGCAATCAAAGCAAATAATATCTTAAGGTATATTTGGATATTTCTTTTAATTCGAAATATAGCGCTTACCAAATATGTTCCCTGGGAAAGAGCTCAATTCGAAACGTGTCCTATTGTTTCGAAAATCTCCTTAGATATTATTACTTCCAAATGTCGTCACCAGCTTTAATAATGTCGACATTACTTCCTTGGTATTGCTGGGCTAACCAGACGAACCTAGGTAGAAGTGGAATCTGGTCCAACGTGGTTCAACGTTTTGCATAAACGTATCATAACATACGTGGACAAGCCTTGTGTGTTAAGCTTAAGTGAACACGTAGGTTCAGACATTCCGAATCACGCAAATAGATATACCATTGGAAGTACGGTGCGAGATTCCACGAGTAACTAGCAAAATGTTAAATCTCCTGAATTCTTCATTCCAATATAGATGTCACGTTAATGATATCCAAGAATTCAAATCAAAACATCAAATTAATAATCAAATGAATATTTGATCGAGTAGTAAATCATACGAAGATTTTAATCACGTACAGTATTGATCAGAAATCATGTGTCTACTAACTAGAGCGACTAACCATATTTTTGACGATGACTCAATCTCACTTAGTTGTACATTGAAGATGAACGAATTCAAACTTCAAACCGAGAATATCAAACTCATTAATTCGTTGAAGCACAAATCAAAAAGGTAGAGTTTGAACTTCGAAGTTACGCATTCTGAGTCAACCATATTAAGTTTTCGAAACGTACATCTCTTTTGGCAAAAACCAAATTAAGGTTTCGGAACCTAAAGTTCATTATATGACCAGAACCACATTAAGGTTCCCGAATCTGTTTCCACATAGCGAAACCTAAAGCTTGGTTTTGAAATCTAGATTCTGTTTAACAAAACCTTGGTTAAGGTTTCGAAACAATAAACACATATTAAATTCTCCACAAATATTTGGTGTCGTACTTGAGAGTCCATGTGGTCGAGAACCGTTTCAACATCACACCTTTTTAGCCTCAACACACATGAATATATTTCCCGGTTCACATAAACCTTTAGGAAACCCCAGGGTCTTTTCGACCTTTTAGAACTCACATGGTCAAGACACATTGGCCTCGATTATCAAGTCATTGTAAACCAACAAACATAATTATGAATCTGTGTTATCTCATTGGTCACTATATTTAAGTTTCGGACCAATAGCTTATGAATACGAAAACCATATTATGGTTTCGAAATCAACGTTTAGTTTTACCAAAACCTACATTGAGGTTTCGAACATTGAAAATTCATAAGTTGAGATACACAAATATGGTTTTGGAATCAGAAAGTGAGATATGGCATACATGATGTTCATATACAGAATCAAATGAATGATTCAAAACTTTAGTGTTCAGAGACAAACCATGACGTTGTATTCGAATCTCAGCAGTATTTTAAGTCTACACAACATAAGTGTGAGTCATGATCTCTCTTACATTTGCTCATACAAGTATATGCAATCAATCCGATAGAGCCAGACTAGGTAAGAAGAGACACAATATTGTGATGGATCAAATCTCGTAGTACTACCGAGATAACATCACATTGTTATATCCAACTCGAAAAGGTTTTAGGAAAAACCTTTATATTAACTTAGAGACGGAGAAGAAAAGAAAGCTCTAAGCAATATGGAACGTCATAACAACAACACAAATACCGCAAGCGGTAAAGTGGAGTTATCATAAGACACACTGATCACAAGTGATCAAGTCATAACGTAAAGCTCAAGCTGAGAGTTATGTTTATGTCTTTTGTAGCACAAGTGTAAAAGATAATGGAATCGCGTTATTTAGATTCACTAACCTGTTGAATGATGAAGCCGGATGTCTTCGTTTGATCTTCAGTCTTTCTTCAACTCTTCAACTAGTGATTCTAAATCCTACCAAAATCTTCCACAACCTAAAGCTAACTCTCTCATGACTGCACCTACTTGTGTGTTGTTTAGCGGTCGAGTTTTGATCACTAAAGTTGACAACTAAGCTTGACATACCAACACTTAGTAAGGTTGACCGAGCCATGCTCTAACAATCTCCCCCTTTGTCAATTTTAGTGACAAAAACTCTTTACATAGATTAACGAGAAATTTCAAACCTAAGTTCTACGCTTCGAGTTCTTCTACTTAGCTTGACAACACACCAATAGTACCTGCAAAATATGTCAGTCTGCAAACAAGATATGTACTATTGAAAAATACTGATAACCAATACACTTACTCCCCCTGAATGTAAGTTCGGATGTTTATCAATGTCTGACGTATTGTTATCACCTGTAGCACAACGCGAAAGTCTACAATGCTAGTAACATCTAGTGTTACTCCCCCTTAGTTCATGCTTTCATTCATTTTTCAATATACGCGCAGGCATTTTTCTCCTCATATGACACTACTTTGTCAAAGACCAAGCACTGACCGAAGTCAAGCTATTAATATTTCTCCCCCTTTTTGTTAAAAATTATCGACAAAGGGTCTCGAAAACATCTGGGTTCGAGATAAATGCTCAAGTTCAGAGAACTCGATTCAACATATAAGAATGATCGCAATCACACGGATCAACATTTTGACAAGTTACATAAAATATATATATGATAAGCTCAAGCAACCTGTCAGGAAATATAAAAGATATAAGCAGATAAAAGTTATATTCCCTGTATATTCCACAACCACGCTCCCCTAAAGAAATATTCTATTAAGCACAAGTTCACAAAAGAACTCTCCCCCGTTGGTTGTCATTCCCTCGGACATGAGAACAACAGAACAGTCTTTGCCAGAGAAAGACTTAGATTTGGTTTTGGGTTTTCGAGCAGTCCGTAGTCATACTAGATTATACCAAAACCATTGATTTATGCGTATACTATAACTCCTAGTCGTGAGACACAAAAATATCCAATAGTATTGTGACTAGCATAAAATCCATCTCCTCCTTACATAGTTATACTTATACCTGCAACAAATTTGTTAGTACAAACATAACAGCCACAAACATAAGGAGGCCAATGATATCAAGATATTAAAACAATTAAAGATCATCTCCATAGGAGATAAAAGAATTATCTTGATAACCTGCAATATACATCCATAATAGATTCGGAAATATTAATTCAATGTTGCATTCGAAACTCGCGCACTATTTAGATTTACTGATTTTCTACTTTTTATATTTCTCAGAAAAATGAAATACGAAACATGTGTAAATAAACATTTAATTAGTATCAACTAATCATGAACAGAATCGAAACAATAAGAAAATACTAGTTCTTAGTTTTTATTGCATCATAGTTTCGAGAACAATTATAGATTCGTTTTTGCTGCATTTAGACACGTTCATTCAGGATTATCCACAAGATTCTGAGCTTCAGTTTTAGCCTTGAACAGTTCTCCAAGAAGATAGACTTGCTGATTCATAATTGTTTCTTGCATCTGAACAGTTTTAGTGAAACAATCAGCGAGAACACGTATATCAAGTTTGATTTGCTCCCATGCTGTAGTAGATTGTTCTACAAACATATTGTTTATATGTTCCAATTCTTCCTTGTCTGCAGCATAGTATCTTTTTCTCTTGTTTCGACCAATAGGTTTCTTATCATCAAGAGATAGATCAGTGAGACCATTGGAGACAGATACAACATTAAGAGATTAGAGGTTGAAGATACCAATTCCGGATTCATGGTAGACTTGAGAGAGATCTCATACACCATTTATAATTATAGTATCAAAGATATATAAATATTTCCAGGAATATCTCAAAAGGATTTTTCGAAACTAATTAGCAAATATTTTCGAACTTTATTTTAAATACAAGATAATTTTTTCGAAACTGTTTTTCCAAAAATACATGATTCAAAGATATTTTTAACACATTTTTTTTATAAAAAAAAACAACAAGAATTTCTTTATTAATTGTACAAAAAAAATAATAATAATAATAATTTTTTGAGTTCGAAATACTTGTACTAGTTTCCCTTTTGAGTATGAGCATCTCACCTTCTGTCTCACAAGAGTTGATAGATACTGCATCTGAGGATAAAACAAGGGATGAAGATACAAGAGTTGTCGTTCTGAAACTGTTAAGGTGATCAATAAGTTTATTGGTCTTCCTTTGTAACCATTTAGCATATTTTACTTTCTTTTTGAAGATTGTGCAATTGATAAAGGTATGACAGTTTATTTTACAAAATAAGCAATATTGCTTTTCCGGATCGACAGAATCAAGCATAGGAGTATCCTCTTGATTACTTGAACAAGTCATTGAATCTGCAGAAATAGGTACAATATTACTAGATACAACGGCAGTGAATGCCAGGTTCGAAACCTCCTCATCATCGGTCTCATACGCATCTGAAGATTCGTCCAATGTTACTGCCAGGGCTCGCGTACCAGTGTATTTCCTGGTATTAGGACATTCTTTTGAATAGTGACCGAAACCTTTACACGTAAAGCATTGAGGTTGGTCATCACTGTCCTGTTTTGGTGGATCCCTTTTTGGAGTAACACGATCATGAGGTCAATGTGTGGTGGAAACATTTTTAACGAACCTCTTGTTTCGTCTTTTAAGTATATCACGAAATTGTCTAGTAATAAGAGACATAGTAGAGTTTAGTTTTTCCTCAGATTTTTCGTCCAAGACATCATCACATTCAGTGCTGGGTTTATGTTTTCTCTTTTCAGAAGATCCTACATCATTCCTTTTAGCATTGAATGCAATGTTGTCCCTTTTTGACACATTGTGCTCATGATCGAAAATTCTGAGTTTACCTACCAGTGTACTTCGGGTGAGTTTGGACAAGTCAGTATTTGCTTCCAGGATTGCATGCTTTTTAGCTTCGTACCTGGATGGCAGAGACCTGAGTATCTTACAGAAGATATCCTTCTCTGGAATAGCTTTCCCCAAAGAGAATGAGGCATTAACTATTTCAGATAGTCTAAGGTGGAATACCTCGAAGGTGTCGTCATCACTCATACGAAGATTTTCCCAATCCGAAGCAAGAGTCTGTAGCCGGGCTTCTTTTTCAGAGGTATTCCCTTCAAAGACGGTTTCCAATATCACTATACGAAATCCAGTTTTTACCAACAGCAACATTAGTCACGGTTTGCATTTCAGCAACGTGCATACGCTGTTGGGAAGCTCGTAACGTCTTCAATGGTTACTGAAAATGCGATCTGTTACAGTGCTCCGTGTTTTTGTTGGTGCAATTACCCGCCTACCCTCAATATTTCGGTGAACTTCCTAAGTTAGCCTCAACTTTTCTTTTCCCCGCCCAACTTTTGGTGTGATGAAATTTCAACCCCAGCAGCGTAACAGAACCTGTTTTTTATCTCAACAGAATTCTGTTGAATAACATTTGAGATAAATTTTGAAAATCAGAAAACAATAAAGAAAAATCACTGAAAATGAATTCATTTATTTTGTCCGAGTTTTGGTGATAGGGTAGAGAAAGAAGTTAATGTGTCTAGCTGAAAACAGTTGAGACATAACTTCTATTCGTCTTCACCTCCACGGATTTCATCGCCTAACATTCAATTCCTTTCCCTTTTCTTTTTTTCCAGCGGATAATCCTTCGTTTGAGTCTGAGTTTCAGCTTGAGAAAACATCATCAACATCATTCAATCAGTTACTTCTTATGTGAACCTCGATTTGATATAAGTTTAATTATCAAATCGATTTCTCATAGAGTTATTGATTGAGATTTGGAATTTGAATCTGAGTTCATTCAGCAATTAGGTATTTCACTGATTTAAGAGGAATCTGAGTTCATTCAGCAATTAGGTATTTCACTGATTTAAGATTCATTTATTTATGTTAATTTCAAATATATGAACATCAATTGAATAACTGAATTCATCCAGCAATTACATATTTCCTTGATTTAAAATTAGAGTATGAGTATCTACATCTTTTCAGATCTGAATTTGGTTATATATTTTTTGCTGATTTGTATGTGTGGTTTGTATGTGAAAGTTTATGATTGTTAGTATTTGTATCTTTAGTTGATGAACTTGGTAACATGAAGCATATTTCAATTTGGTAATGTAGGATGTCGGGGAATAAAGATTGGATGCTTGAAAAAGACCTATTTGGCCAAAAATATCGATAGGGGGTTAGAGAGTTCCTCAACTTTGCATCAGCCAATGGGGATTCATCTGGTTGTGCTTGCCCATGTAAGAAGTGTAGTAATGAGTTTCGGCATCCATGGAAAATTGTTCAAAAGCATCTGTACGAGACGGGTATCTTGAGGACGTACAACACTTGGTACTTGCATGGTGAGGAATTGGTGGGTCAGAGTTCAACTAGTCGTTCTGTGGAGAAGAAGAAGGTTGCAGAAGAAGAAATGCCTGATTTCGACTGGGATGCTTATGCTGCTGCCAAGTTTGGTCCTCATGCTGACCCTTATGAGCAAGTAGTCTGTGAAGAACAAGAGGTGGATATGGGGGAGCGTTATGCTAAGTACTCAAATTTGGCAGGGAAGCAGTTGCACCCAGCATCCGAAGGTATCTCAACCCTCGGTGCTATCGTAGAACTGCATAATCTAAAGAAAACATATAAATTCTCTGGTCATTGTATGGATAGTTTGTTGATTCTGTTAGGAAAGTGGCTTCCTGGAAACAATTTCCCTAAAAACTATGATTCTACGAAGACGATGCTAAAGGATCTGGGGATGGAATGCAAGGCTATTCATGTTTGCCCGAATCATTGTATGCTGTATCACAATGCAGATAAAAATCTTCAGCAATGTCGAGTGTGCCAAGCTAAAAAAATTTAAAGAATTCAAAGATTCCGACGGGAAGATGCAGGTGTCAAAAGAACCTATGTTAGTGCTAAGATACTTTCCTCTAGGACCAAGAATTGCGAAAATGTTCTTTATTCCTTGGATAGCAGCTTTCATGGATTGGCACAACCGAGCGGCAGTTTCTCGTCGTTATATGCGTCATCCGTGCGATTCACCTCAGTGGCGCAAGTTCAAGAAAAAATTCCCGGATTTTGCAGCGGAAGGCAGAAATGTTTACCTTGAAATATCGACGGATGGGTTTAATCCCCATGGCCAGTCGAATATAGGTTGGAGCAGTTGGCCTCTCATATCTGTGGTTTATAATCTTCCACCTTCTTTGTGTATGAAGACTGAATTCCAAATATACAATATGTTGATACCTGGTCGCAAGTCACCGAGTGGAGACATTGATGTATTTATGCAGGTGTTTGTCGATGAATTAAAAACTCTCTTCAAAGACGGAAGGCGAGTTTGGGATTCTTTCAGAAAAGAGTATTTTATCGTGAGAGTAACTCTAATGTTTGGGATTCATGATTTACCTGCTCTTGGTATTTTAAGTGAACGAACAGTTCATGGGTACAATGGATGTGTTGTCTGCGCAGACAAAACTCGATGTACTCATATGGGCAGAGAATTTATGAAGGTAGTGTACACTAACTATCGGATTTTCCTCAAGAGCAGGCACACCTTTAGGGATGGGAAATTCTTGGGATTGGACAAAGAGGAGAGAAAGTTGGCGCCAAAGAGACTAACTAATGATGAGTCGCTCGAGTTTTTGAAAGATGTTCATTACATACCTGGTAAGACCCAAAAACGCAAGGCTGGTAAAAGACAGAGATACGTGTCTGATGATGAGACTGAGACTGAGGTTGAGGATGATTATGAGTTAGAGGATGGTGGTATTGATCAAAGGGATAATTCTGGTTTGGGAACATGTATTTTCAATAGGAAGTGTTGTTTTTGGGAACTTGAGTCGTATAGCAATCTGGGTATATTTCATTCTATCGACGTGATGCACACGGAAAAGAACGTCATGGAATACATTTATCACGCTTGCTTTGATGATGGAAGTAAGGCTCAAAGGTTATGGGATAATCGTGATGAATTGCGTAAGAAAAAGCTCCACATTGGAGAGTGGAAAGAGAAGAAATTTAAGAATGTGATAGTAAACACCCCGGTGTGGGTTTTGTCTAAAGAAGAGCAGAATTTTTTTTGCCAGATTATTAGAAATCTGAAATTCCCTTCAGGTTTTTGCTCAAACTTGAGCAACAATGTGAGTGGGGATAGGTTGATGAGCTTAAAATCTCATGACTATCATATTTTGATTGAGTACTTGCTACCTGCTCTGCTTCAACATGCCTTTCCTGGATGTAAACACCTTCGAATTGCACTTCAGCAAGTCAGTTTGTATTTTAGATTGTTGTGCTCTAAGGTCGTTAAAATAGAAGATCTGAGCCAGGCTAAGTGGATGATTGCAGAGGCCATGTGCGTGCTCGAAAAGTATTTCCCGGCTTCATTTTTTGATATAAGCGTGCACAGCATGGTTCATCTGGCTGAAGAAGCCTTGGTTTGTGGACCGGTTAGGTTCCGATGGATGTACCCACTTGAGAGGTGAATTGTCGTTTCACCAATTTACCCCCTTCAATTTTCTTGCATTTTTTTGGGAGTTTTGTACTGAAATTTACATGTGCATACTGTATCAGGGCAATGAAGGAGTGCAAAGGCCTTTGCCATAACAAGAGATACATTGAAGCGTCAATTTCAAATTCTATCATTCTAAATGAGGTTGTTAGGTATGCAATGGAGCAAGCCAAAGCTAGAGCCGAAGGAGGTCACAAAGTCAATTGGGCTGCCTTTCTGGATGATGATTCTGATTTAAGCAATGAGGGTTCCATTCTTGGAGATAAAGAAGTTTTGTTGAGCCCTGTTCAATGGGTTCAGATACGTCGGTGGTTAATATTTCAGCGTTGTCAACCGGAACTAGACGATTATTACAGGTATTTGTTGTTATATAACTTCTGTTTGTATGGACACTGAATTTCTATTGATGATGGTTTGGTATTAAAAGTATGCTCTATATTTATGTTCAGGGATTACCGCACCGGCCATTCAGACGTTGGAGTGGACTTGGTCCAGTTTGAAACCGACTTCCTTTCATGGTTGTACAATAAGGTATGCCTTGTAGAACCGGTTTGTCAGAATAATTTAGGTGGCATTAATTCTGATTTATGGGTTTTCTGCGCTTTCGCAGCTTCGTGATGAACATAATATGGATGGTCTCTTGTGGGATTACCTTAAAGGTCCGGATGAGGTAAGGGAGATTTAAAGATACCGTGTGAATGGATATGTTTTTTGTTCCCAAGCTTTTGAGGCCAAGCTTAGGACCCAGGATAGTGGTGTTACCATGTTTGCACACACAACTTTTAGGAGCAAAATAACTGATAAAGAGCCAGTGACTGTGAAAGCCAGGTGGTATGTGGTGATCCAACAAATCCTACAGTTGAACTATGGTTCATTTAAAGGAGATGTGTTTTACTGTGATTGGGTGAAGGTGGAGACTGGAGTCAAGATGTGTAAGGATTCAGATTATCCTCTGGTCAATCTGTCAAGAATGAAGAAGAAAAATGCTATCACAGACGAGCCCGTGATTCTCGCGGAACAGGCTACCCAAGTCTTTTATTCCCAGGATTTGAAAGAGCCAGCCTACTGGGTTCCTATGCATCCCTCCAGAAGACTAACTATCAGTGTAGACAGTGCAGATGTACCAGCTGAAGGCAGTTTTCAAGATATTTTAGAGGAAGAACCACATCTTCGAGCTTTGCTCACCTATTGGAGCACCCCTGAGAATTGAAATAATCTGTACGTTTCCTTCTACTTTTGCTGATGTGTTTAACCCCTTTTAGAGTTGTTGTTGGT